>JAIXHY010000056.1:412700-469622 GCA_020449905.1 Globodera pallida
CTCTGATGCAAAGAATATGAGCGACTTGCAATGAAATTGTGAATGAGTGAGATGGATGGGTAGGCCAAAATGTGGTGGGGGGGCGTCACAAAAGCCAAACATTTCTTTGCCTTCGCTAAAGACGCGGATCATTGCACCGAAACAGTGTTGCGATTTGGTAGAGAGTCATACGCCGCGAGGCATATTGCCCCACTGGCCATCTCTTCTCTCCGTCAACCCCTTTTTTTTTTTGTTCCTCCAGTAAACAACAGCAAGTGCCTAATGGTAAAAATAGTGGGCAAGCGTTGGAGGGTGAAGAGGGAGAAAGATATGTGAGTGGGCAGGGTCATTCGAATGCGGTGAACCGCTAGCGAGTCAGAATTTTGGTCGCTCTTTTGAGAGGATGATGGAGAATTCAAATATGATAACCCTAAGTGAGCCTGGACTTTGGTCACTTCCCCTTTCTCTTTTTTTTTTTGAGAGAGGGCGATAGAGAACTGAAAACTATGATAGCTTTTCAACAGATTGCTAAACATTGTTTTTGTGCACTTGCGTTGCCACATTTAATGGCGTTTTCTTTGCCTTTGTCAAGGCTTCAAATTTTAGCCTTCTTTCGGTGTGCCCGAGTAACTAGGAAGCGCTTTACTTTAGCAACGGGTTTCTGAGCTATAGCAATGAAAACTTTTTTTAGACTACACCACAAAACAAAACGCGAGAGAAAAAAAAATTTTTTTGAAACTTTTTGCCAATCATTGATCAAGAGTGGCTAACCTTCAAATCCTGAGAGCAGACGTCGCATTTTGGATAGACTTTAGGGTTGAAACACGCGAGAATTCAACCAAAGTTTCTTCGAAATCAGAATCCTTGGGAGTTATTTCCAAAGGATAAATTAATTTTAAGGGTCTATTGATTGTATGTTTGTTTGCAAGTTCAATAGTTGCTCCACGAATGAGACCATCCGAGCCTTTAAATAAGTCTTTAATTATGCCTGTTTTCCAAAGGGCTCTGGGGGTGTCTTCATGTATTAAAACGACATCATTAATTTCGGGAACAGATTTATTGCATAATTTGGGATTTTTATTTTCAGTTTTGTAACGTTCTCTTAAACTCGGAATGTACTCTTCGGACCATATTTTCCAATAACCATCTAAGAGGGATGTTGACTTTTTCCATAATTCGAGTTTTTGATCATAAGAAGTTGGCCGAAAAACAAAGTTGGGGTCCTTTGCTTCGTTTTCTTCTAGAATCGGAGGAATGCATATGTTTTTGTGGGGCAAAATAAAATCGATTGGTCTCAGGATTTTGTAAGAGTCAATATCGTCATAAATAAAGGTGAGAGGACGTGAATTAACTAAAGCTTCAATTTCACACAGAAGTGTATTAAAGGAATCGAAATTAATGAGTTTCCTTCCGATCAGTTTTTTCATCGCACTTTTTACATTAAGATTTAATCTTTCGATAGCGCCGTTTTGCCATGGGGCCAATTCGATTGAGAAATGCCAATTGATTCTTTCCGTTAGAAAATAGTGTTTGATTGCAGGGTCATTAAAAACCTCTTTTAATTTTAAGGTATCTGGTATAATTTTAGAAGCAAGTTTTAATTGTGCGGCATTATCACTCCAAACATTTTTTGGAGTACCTTTTCGAGAAATAAATCGGCGGAAGGCATTAAGAAACTGTTCGACTGATAAGGAAGTTACTAATTCCAAATGGATTGCTCTTGTCGTAAAACAAGTAAGAAGGAGGATCCAACATTTGTCAGCACAAGCTTTCAATTGAATTGGTCCCATATAGTCGAGGCCAACGTTTTGAAATGGTCCACTCATTTGAACTCGTGATTTTGGTAAGGGGGGCATTCCTGGTTGCTTGAAAGGTTGTGCATTATAACGTCTGCAGTATATGCACGTCTTTCTGATTTGGTCAATAATACGGCGTGCTTTTGGAATCCAAAATATTTTACGCAATTCGGCTAGGATTGTCATTGTGCCCGTGTGTAAATTGTGCTCATGATAGTCCATAATCAATAAGTGGGTACCTTTGTGCTTCCTGGGCAGGAAAATTGGGTGAATTCCTTGTATTTGTGCATTTTTTAGTCTTCCTCCACATTTGTAGAAATCATCGGAGGCTTGGTAGATGCCAAGTTGTCTCTGTTCCTCAGGAGTAGGCTTCATCTCCTTTTGGATAAAACGAATGAGTAATTTTTCAGCCATTAGTTTTATCGATAATTGATTTTTGAAAGTATTTTGATCAAACTTTTCATTAAATTTATTAGAATTTTTAAATTTGAAGTGAACGAACTGGAGAAAAACTTTAGCATGCCGTATTAATTTTTGCCACGAATTGAATTTGCCCCATTCTATGAAAAGAACGGGGGTCGAATTGATTGTCAAATTTATTTGGGTAGTTTCAATTTCGTCATCGAAACTAAAAAAGGATGAATTTTCTTGTTCTGGGTTAAAATTTTCAAAACTGTGGGGAGGCCAATTTTCTTTATCCATTTTTAACCATTTCGGGCCATGCCACCACAACGCGGAATTTTTTAATTCAGTAATGGTCATGCCTCTGGAGGCTAAATCAGCTGGATTGTCCGAGGATTTTACATAATAAAAATTCAAATTAATTTCAGACATGATTTGTCGGATTTCAGATACACGGTTTTTGATGAAAGTAGGTAATTCCTTTTTACTTTTTACCCAACTCAGAACACATTTAGAGTCAGACCAGACAAGAATGTTGTCGATAGTCAATTTGGATTCTTTCACGAGGAATTTTGCGGCACGAGCTGCGATTAGAAGGCCCAATAATTCGAGTTTAGGAATTGTTAATCCTTTTAAAGGGGTGAGTCTCGTTTTAGAAAAGACGAGATTTACTTTGTCATAAGTTTGTAGATAGACTGCTGTTGCAAAAGCTAATTCAGAAGCATCTGAGAAAACGTGTAATTGAGTGAAATTTTGATGTGGTTTAATGAAAGGGGAGCGAATGATTAGGATTTCGTCGGATTTAGCAATTGAATTCCATTCTGATATTTCTTCTTCATTAAGTTTGTCATCCCATGTTTTATTAGCTTTCCAAAGTCTTTGAAAGAAAAGTTTAAATTGTAGTACAGCAGGGGAAATCCAGCCCATGGGGTCGAAATTTCTTGCGATTAAAGTTAAGATTTGTCTTTTCGTTGTCTCTGTATTAATTTGCGGAATATTTAAGGTCATTTTTAGCTCATCTGTGTTTACATCCCATTTTATTCCTAGCATCTTTGTCACTTTAGGAATTTCTGCTCCTTCTAGTCTTTGAATTTCTTTGTTATTTTGATCGTGATTTGACACAAATTCTCGGAGGTTCATTGAGGCTAATTTAAATATTTCTTTACTCCAGTAATGTTTAAATTTAATTTCCTTTTCATCATCACACATCATCATAAAATTATCAACATAGGCATTTTCTTTTAACTCTTCACACAATTGTTCGAATTCTTTCCGTTTGGATGATATGTTAAGTTCTGTACTCAATTGGCGGTCTTTGAAGATGTCAAAGTGTTCATTGATTTTTGATAAATGCAAATTTACGACTGAGGTAAGTAGAAAGGGTGAAGCATTGACGCCGAAGGGGATCCGCTTAAATCGTCTGATTTCTAAATCTCTAATTTCGAGTTCACGAGATTTTCGTTGAATTTCTTTGAATGAATTTTCTTTTAACCATAGAAAACGAGTGGTGTCTCGATCTGATTCATTTAAGCCGACTCTTAAGAAGGCTTTTTCCAGATCTCCAAGGAGAACAAAATTTTTGAGGCGGAAGCGGAGAATCATCCCGCATAAGTCAGGTAAAAGTTTTGGACCTTGGAAAATTTGATCATTGAGTGAATTGTGACCTCTTAACTTAGCAGACGCGTCAAAAACGGGTCTTACTTTTGTCGTGTTAGAAGTTTCTTTAATAACAGGATGGTGTGGGAGATAATGAATAAGGTGATCAGATTTAAAACCAACAAGTTCGTTAACATCGGTAACCATTTGTTCTTGGAGAATGTGATTATAAGTACTTAATTGATTAGTTTTAATTAATTGTTTGACGACATTGCGTAATCTTCCAAAACATAAGCCAAAATTGGTGGGGAGGTCTGGATATTCTTTTTTATATGGCCAACGAACAAAATATCGGCCCTTTTCAAAACTGACATTTTTATTGAAGTGAATAACAGCGGCGTCATCATCGCTGAGGTGGGGTGAATCAGTTATGCCGATTGTTTCGAGTTCCCAGAATTTTTGTAAAAGTTTGTTGATGTCTTCCATTTTTTGCTTTTTTACGGCATGATAAATTTGTGTTTGCTCGATAGTTCCTTTGCCAGAAAAGATTTTTCCTAATTTTGTGTTAATTGAGTGAAAACCCGATGGGAGTGATACGACGTGTGAATGAGGGAGCATAAAGTTCCAATAATGGTCGATGCCAATTAATAATTCAGGTCTAGTCTGTTCAACGGGTATTTTTATTCCGTAGACATCGGTGAATTCCTTGGGTACAATTTTTGTAATATCGGTAATTTTTTCCACAGTTTGAAGATTCACTATTTCCAATTTTTCATCTGTAGTTTTAATACCAACTTGCACGATTCTGGAGGGGGTTAACTTTGCTTGGTCTTGGTTAAAAGTGGAGATTAACAGCGTTTTGTGTTCGATGGTTGGTAATTCAAGTTTATTTGCCAAGTCTTCTGTAATACAACTTTTTTGTGATCCGTTATCAAAAAGGATGGCGGTGGTCTGACCAAATTTTTTGTTTAAATTGACGATCGGAGCTTCGATGGTCATCAATAATTCTTCGTCATTTGGGATTTGGGTTCCTGAATCACAATCCACGGACATGAAGGACTGGGTTTCTTCGACTTGATCAGCAGTTTGGACAATATTTGTTTTAGTTTTCTGCCATGTTGGTTTGTCTTCTCTGGCCTTTTGAAAGCAGAGTAAGGTGTTATGTTTCTTTTTGCAATTAAAACATAAATAAGTTGATTTACAATCTTCGACTCTGTGTCCTTTTCTCAAACAATTCATGCACAATTTTAATTCTTTTGCTCGGTCTGATCGGTGGTTTACATCCGCGAATGTTTTACAATTTTTTGATATATGATTATCCTTTTCGCAAAAACGGCAAAAAATCATTTGACCAGAGTCTCTGTTCGTAAATTGATTGGATTGGATTTGAGCCAAGGGCAAAGGCCTTGCTTTAGTACTGAATGCCGATGTTGGAGTTGGTCGGTTTGGTGGATTATCCAATGTCGGAGAGAATGGTCGTTGTGAGTTAGAGGCAAATTTTTGTATAAAAAGTTTAGGTCCTTGATTTTGTGTTGGTCGATTAAATGGAGGAGGACGGGACGGTCGGTCCGAAGGTCGGTCCGAATCTTCCACTCTTTCGAGCTCTTCACGAGCTTGAGTGTGGTTATCGAGGAACTTCATTAACTGATTTGTCGAGAAAATTTTGAATTTTTCGCGAATTTTTATTCGTAAGTTGGTTGGGAGTTTGGTTTCTATACTTTGTTTAATTTGGGGATGGTTAATGTCTTCACCGTGTGATTGGAGTTGCAATATTATTCGATTTACGACAAGTATGAAACTCCGGAGTTCTCTTACGGATTCTGATGATTTTCTAATATTTCTTAATTCATTGTGCAAGTTTTCCCTGATAAGGTTTTTGTTACCGTAACGTGATTTTAACAATTTCAAAACTGTCGGGATAATTTGCATGATTTAATGGGTAAGGATTGACCATATTGTAAGGTTCTCCGTGGAGAAGTCCTTTTAAGTACTTGAATTTTTGAATATTTGATAGATCGGGACTGATATGGACCGACGACGAAAAGTCGTCCCAGAACGATGACCAGTCCGAGAATTTTCCGTTAAAATGGGTGAGAGTCTGGGCGGGGAGTTTAATGTTTATTCGGTTCCTGGAGAAATTAACAGAGTCACGCGAATTGAACTCGGAAGATCTCAGTTCATCTGTAAATTCATCTTCTCCTGAGTCTTCTTCCTCGGGTTCAGGAGCTTCTTCTTCATCTTCATCCGCTTCAACTTCGTCGTCAGAATCTGTATGGGATTTTTGGGATTCAGTGTTAAGTGTCTTTAACTTTCTTTTTACCTCAAGGTTAATATCTTTAAAAGTGTCCAAAAGATCGTCAGCTTGACCGAGCGTACTTAGGTAGTCATGTTTTTCTTGAAAAATCGTTTGAACTTTTTGTTCAACCTTTTTCTCATCTCCTTTTAATTGACTTATCGATTTTTCCCATTTACTATGTAAGATTTTCAATTTTTCAAAATTGGGTTCCAACTTTTTGATTTCCTTTTGAGTTTTTAAATAAATTTTCTCACATTCTTTCGGATTTTTGTCATCATAATCGTAAGTTCCGGATTCAAAATCCGTTTGGAGTTTCTCAATATAATTTTTCAAGGTTCTGTTGAGGAGAGGGATCGCCGTTCGTATTTTTCCTGACATTTTGCTAATTTTTAAAAAATGTATTTGTGTTTGGAGAGTACCAAGATCGGGTGTGAAGTGAAGGGAGTCCACGGGAACTTTATTTGTTTCTTTAAATAAGTTTCAATTCGTGAAAGGAATTTGGAGACTTTGATTTTTCGTTCTTCGGTAGAAACGCCTTGCGAATGTACTACGTTGTGTATGAGAGATCCTAGAATTGAACTAGTAATCTCTTCCGCGATAATTTCAGAAAATAATTTTATTTTACTTGATGAGATATTTCTTTTGGGTATAACAGTGAGTGCGATAGTGATGGAGAGGCGGATTTTTGATGAGTTAAATTTGAAAGACTTTACTTTAATTCTACTGTCTTGGTTAAGTGAAAAGGAAGTGTGCAGGGGTTCAAAGGAGTGATCTCCGTAAAAGTTTTGGTACTCAAGTGAATTATTTTCCTCTAAATTAGGATCAAAAAATGGTAGGGTGAAGGTTGGTCGGGGTTCAAAATTGGGTGGTAATTCAGTATTATCAAATGCACTATCTAGTTCGTCAAGATCGTTATCTTGAATTTCGATTATATTTCCTTGAAATACGAAATCCTCTTCGGGGATGATTATAGGATCTTCAAATTCGGCGAAAAATTCGTCTTCTTGGTCAAAATTTATAGGATTAAATCGGGGGTTTGAGTTTTCAGGAGTGTCGTTGGGGAGTTTTCGGCACAGTTTGACGGTTTGTGTATCGAGTTTTTAAGGATCAGTACGAGAGATTTCTCGTTGGATTTCTTCAGCACAACGTCTCAAGCGGTCTGATTCAATTTTTAGGTCTACTGCGTAACTTTGGGATATGCTGGGGGTCAGTAATTTAATTTGGGTGTACTCGAGCTGATCTTTGATTCTTAGAAGGACAGGGTTTGGTTTGACCGATTTCTCTTTAATTGATGGGGAAACGCTGAGGGTTGGTTTTAATGGGTTAATTTTGGGCTCTAATTTAGTTTCAACTCGGATTTATTTACTCCCAATGAATTATAACTTAGAGTTTTTTGTTTAATTTTACTCCAATTTTTGTTTTATTTGCTTTTGGATTCAACTCAATTAATTTTACCAATTTTTATGAATTCTGATTCGCAATGATAGAAGATTTTGGTTTCTTCACTTTTGGTTTCAATTCTGAATTATATTACTCCAATTTCTGAATTCTGCTTCGCAATAATAAGATTGGTTTCAACAATGATTTGGGTGTAGAAGATTGGTTTTCTTTGATTTGTATAGGGATGGGATTATGGTGGTTTCTGAAGTCGTTGGCCTTCTGGTGTATTTTTGTTGGTATATTTGTTCTGATTGTTTATCGAGTTGGTGATCTTTAATTTTTTGTTTTGACTCCTGTGGTAGTTGACCCTCAGGAGTTTTGTTTTTTGTGTTGGTTGCTGTGGGGTTTCTTCCTTTAAGTTTTTGAAAAAGTGGCTCAAGTTTGAGCTTGTTTTGATTTTTTTGAATGCAGATTTTGTTCGGCGGGCGTTAACGGCTTCTTCAGCAGATGACCGGCTTTTCTTAGTCTCTCAAGTAGTTTCGGGGGGTTGAGCCGCTTCACCGACGGTGTGATGAGTCGTTGAAGTTTTTTGCAGTGTTGTTGGAGAGAAGACCGGCTTTTCACTCTCGCTGGGGATCGTTCTTCCCGGGTCGCGATGCACCACTTTGTCGCCTTCGGACAAATTTAGCTCTTTTGGGTGGAGGGAAGCTGAGGAAGACTGCTAATCTAACAGCGGATGAGTCGAGAGGACGAAAGGGGATTGGGGTGGTTTGGAGGGCCCTCTGTTTCACGGGGGAAGCCAGTGGCAGTTGTCAGAGGGGATGTGTCGCGTTTAATTTTTGATGACCCGAAGAGGCGATAATTTGAGACAATTTATTCTTTTGGGGGTACCTCAAACTTGGGTAATTAAACCGCTCGGACGATGGGGATGAAATGGGACATGCGCGAAAAGGAGGACGGCACAAAATGGGGGGGGGGGGGGAAGGGGGTTGAACAATGGGGTAAATGAGTGAAAAATGTGGGGGGTAAATGGGGGGGGGGGGAGGGGAATTTGGGGAAAATGTGATGGGGACAAATGGGGTGGGGAAGGGGGAGGTAACAACGGCACTTGGACGAGGGCGGATGAGCGGGCACGTCCGAGGGGCACGTCCGAGAACGGGGCCGGCGGGCGGTGTACACGAGCGGGGCCAATGGCGGGCAGGGCACGAGCGGGGCCAATGGCGGGCAGGGCACATGAGCGGGTGGCGAACAAATGTGTTCCAGTTGAAATGTGGTGTGAGGGTGATTTGGCTGGGCTTTTATAGCCCTTATTTTCTGCGGGGCCAAAACTTTGTTTACAATTAAAATTGTTTGCCCAATTTTGATTCACACTTTTTGCCCAATTTGCCCATTTTATTTCCATAACCTTTCATTTCTTTCCGTAACCTTTCTCAAACTTTGTTTTGTTCCTTCCTTTTTGCCACTTTAGATTATTCATTTCCATAAATTTTAATATCATTTTTTGTCCGACATTTGTCGGCCCACTTTTTGTTATTTTCCTATTGTTGTTTTGCACTTTTTTGGGGACATTTTATTTTAGTGTTAGATGCTTATTCATTCCTTTTGCCCCCCCTTCCATTCTCTCATTCATTTCATTTATTTCTATTTCATTCGATATCATTTTTTATCCTTTAATTCAACTCTTATTTACTTATAATTTTTTCTTAATTTTGTTTTTACTCCTTAACTTTTTAATTAATTTCGCGCTCGCGACAGAGATCTCGATCGGTCCGGGCTCTACATTTGCTCTTCTGCTATAATAATGACCAGTGTTGTAACCATTTTGGTTGCAAATACTCACCGACCCTTCGGGGATGGAAATGTCGAGGGTTAGGGGCAACCAATTCTTCGGGGGTGCTCTCCGACCCTTCGGGGATGGAAATGTCGAGGGTTGGGAGCAACCAATTCTTCGGGGTTGCTCTCCGACCCTTCGGAGGGGGTGGGAAAGTCGGGGACAACCAATTCTTCGGAGTCCAATAGAAGAAGGTGGGAAGGTCGGAAGGTATCAATTCTTCGGGGTTTCTCACCCGACCCTTCGGGGGTGGGAAAGTCCGGGGTCGGGTACAACCAATTCTTCGGGGGCAGGGGCCCCGGGATTGATCGGCACCAGGACCATCCTCCCGGATTGCCATTTTAAATACCAAACCTCTCTCAAAGATAAGGACAAGTCAGGAATTTGAATGGGATAATGTGATTTAACAACATAATACATATAAAGGTAAGAGGAGTTATACTGCATTTGTCTTCATATTCAAAAATGAATGGAAAAATGGAAATTGTTTTGAAGCTTTTATATGTCGAATCGTCCACTGCTGCTGCTGGTGATGAGCATTAGCCGTCTCTTTGACATTTGTACACAACAAAAATGAGAACATTCAGCAGGAGATGGCGTCACTTTTGCATTTATTTGAATGTGCTGCTATAGGCAAAAAGCCGACCCAGCAAATGTGGGGGGGGATTGGTTGGTGGAGGGGAATGGGTGGAAAGAGTATCAGGACGGGCGATTGCTGGTGATCTTCATCTCCATCCCCGCAAACTATCTCAGATAAAGAAAGCCCAAAGAACAACACACTCTGTCTGTCATATCCAAATATACACTTAATCCAATAAATTAAATGACGATAGGGGCGTGGCCTGAGAATGTAAAACCCGCTGTTGAAATTTAAAATCAAACTCTCAAAAACCTCCTAAGCCATGAAAGCCGCTGTTAAAAAGTTTAAACCCAAAAACTAAATTCAAAATTAACGATGAATACTAAAACAAAAAAAGAGCATAAAAGCTTGAAAAAGGTCAAATAAAGGACACCCAAAACTGTGTTCGACAATTCTCTCGTCCCCCATTCGTCAACTTCAGTGGTTTTTTTTGATATCCGCTTGGAGTGATTGGCCGAAAGACACGTGACGAGATGTGCCCTTGAGTTTTAACAAGACGGCCAATCCCGGGCACTTTTCCCGCATAATCTGAAAAACGAATTGATCATATGAACAAAACACAAATTTATCAAACTCGACAACTCAGTCCGCCGCTTCAACCAACAGCAATGGTGGAGAAGAATTGTTTGGCCGTTTCCACCAGTTCACCCAAAACTACCGACGGCGACCTAACAGCAGACAAAGGCAAGAAAATGGGGAAACAATTCAGGTGGGTGGGTGGGTAAGGGGGGGGGAAGAAGGTCTGAAATTTGAATGATTTATTCGAAGTTTTGGACAGGCGGACAAAATTGAATGGGTGATACCGGCAAAATTCAACACGTAGGAAACGATGAAGACGGAAAGTTGGTGAGAAGGGAGGTTCAATTGGGAGATGAGAGCGAGGAAGAACGTCTTGAATTTGACGAATTGCACACCAAACGGCCAACTGCGTACATAATCCATACGAAAGGTCATTAGTTAAGATAACCAGCGTTTAAAAATTAATCAGTTCAGGTGGGAAAAAATTCGGTTGATCGATACGCCTGGCATCGGCGACAAGGACGGCGGAGTCAAAGAGGACCACAAGAACTTTCAGAACATAGTCAACTTTATCAGCAGATTGTCTGAACTGCACGCAATTTGCATTCTTTTGCGGTCCACCGACACATGCAGCAAGGCCCAATTCCATTACTACATCAATGAACTTCTCACGCACCTGCAGAAAAATGCCGCAGAGGTAGGACAAACTATGGAAGGAAGTGCCTAAATGAAGAAACATTAATTATTCGTTTTTAGAACATAGTTTTTATGTGCACTTTCGGGCGTGGATCATTTTACAAAATGGGTTGGTTAAGTGGAATTTTGGGGGTGGGGGCAAAATTTACAATTTATGATTGTTTTAGATTTTATGAAAATACCTATTTTGTAACACGGACTTGCCCTGATTTAATTAAGGTGTCTATTCCTCTCAACCGCGACAGAATTTACTGTCTGGACAATGAGGCGCTTGAGCATTTGTGTCTCATCAAAAAGGCCAGCGTTCAATACTCCCCGAAAGAGATGGACAACATTTTGGAGAGTTGGAGCCGGGCAGAACAGAAATTTCGTCGACTGTTCAAGTACGTGTCTACGTTGAAGCCTTACCGTACACGGGAAACGGTATTCCTCAACATCGCCCGCAAAACCATCGTTGACTTGGCTCCAGGCATTGGTTGAAATTTCAGAGGACATTCAGGTAGAATATTACCAAAAATATTTTGTTAAAAATCGTTGATATTTTCGCTTCCCCAGAACAATCTCATCCGCATCAAACAACAGGAAGAAGCTATCAGCGCGGATAAGCGTGACACGTTGTCCCAGTGGAGTCATGCCGGTTGCAGATGCTGCAGGAGCGAGAGACAATCTTTTCTAAGAGCATGAATTAATAATATTTGAGAGAACTGATTTGATGCGTTGATCTCGATTCGATCTTTGACGAATGAGCTTAGAAAATTATTGATCAACGCGACTTTGAAAACATTTTAGGCAGCTTTGTTCAGCTCCTTCCTGAAGACGTGGGCACTGAAGCCGATCAATGACGAAATGGAGGATTAAATTTTGTTGTCCATCAAGAATTCAAAACGATTTGTTGCTAAAAGCGATGGGAAGGAGGACCAAAGGCTTGAGGGGCTCAAAGTCAGTTTTTGGGTGATGGACTAAATTTAATTGTTGAATCGATGTTAAGGAATCGATCGGTCTTTACAAAGAGCAAAGACATTTTGCTAAAAAATCATTCAAAGTTTTGTTCCATTTTGAAATGTGACCAAAATCGAATTTAAGAAAATTATGGTTAAATTTCTAAAGAGCATGAATTTTAAGTAGGGTTGCTCAGCGACCCTTCGGGGATGGAAATGTCGAGGGTTGGGGGCTCGGGGGTGCTCTCCGACCCGTCGGGGATGGAAATGTCGATGGTTGGGGGCAACCAATTCTTCGGGGGTGCTCTCCGACCCTTCGGGGATGGAAATGTCGAGGGTTGGGAGAAACCAATTCTTCGGGGTTGCTCTCCGATCCTTCGGAGGGGGTGGGAAAGTCGGGGACAACCAATTCTTCGGGGTCCAATAGAAGAAGGTGGGAAGGTCGGAACGTATCAATTCTTCGGGGTTTCTCACCCGACCCTTCGGGGGTGGGAAAGTCCGGGGTCGGGTACAACCAATTCTTCGGGGGCAGGGGCCCCGGGATTGATCGGTACCAGGACCATCCTCCCGGATTGCCATTTTAAATACCAAACCTCTCTCAAAGATAAGGACAACTCAGGAATTTGAATGTGATAATGGGATTTAACAACATAATACATATAAAAGTAAGAGGAGTTATACGGCATTTGTCTTCATATTCAAAATTGAATGGAAAAATGGAAATTGTTTTGAAGCTTTTATATGACGAATCGTCCACTGCTGCTGTGATGAGCATTAGCCGTCTCTTTGACATTTGTACACAACAAAAATGAGAACATTCAGCAGGAGATGGCGTCACTTTTGCATTTATTTGAATGTGCTGCTATAGGCAAAAAGCCGACCCAGCAAATGTGGGGGGGGGGGATTGGTTGGTGGAGGGGAATGGGTGGAAAGAGTATCAGGACGGGCGATTGCTGGTGATGTTCATCTCCATCGCCGCAACTATCTCAGATAAAGAGAGCCCAAAGACCAACACTCTGTCAGTCATATTCAAATATACACAAATAAATAAATATTGTCTTTACCCGATCGGAGCCATTAGCGGGAGCTTTTTTATTGCTGCGTTTCATTCATTGAATAGAGCGGAAAATTGCGAAACAAAATCAATCAATTTCTGTTGTACCCGGCGGGGCCGAAAGGCGCCGCTGGGGAAATTTTACATAAATTCGCAATCTTTGTTAAGAAAACTAAAGCAAAAATTCAGAAGATGTGATGAATTTATTTCAAAAATTCGCTCGTATTTTAATTAAAAATATTAAATTTATTTAAAAAAAATATTTATTAAATGGGGAAGAGTATGTGACTAGAGGCAAAACGATAAATAAGTACTTGCTTGCACTCTCAAGCGGTTTCGATCGAACCCAACACATAACATAAGGCTTTGCCGAAAAGACATACCACTAGGTCATCGATTCTTGTTGTAATTCTTGTGAAAATGATTGAAATTGTCACTCAAAGAATATCCGAAAATATTCGAGGGTTTAGGGCCGGATCATCAAAAGCCATAATTTTAAATTGTTTTTTGATCAGATCCGTGAGATTAGCCATGGAGTTGGAGCGCAGCTGCAATTTGCGGGATTTGCCGTCATCTTGTGCACGCTTAAGCCGGGCAGCCGTCAAATGGTCGATAAATTCGATAATTATTGCGATACTATCGATCGAAAAAATCCTAGATTTCGATGACATAATTTATCGTATCGTTATTGATCGAAATGGTGACCGGAAAATGCGTCAGTGGAAAATGCGTCAGTGATTATTAAAAGTCGAGAAAAAAATGTTTTTATCGGATTTAGGTGCGTAGACAACAATTCTAACATCATTTCTGCCGATTTCGAACCTCAAACCAAATTCAAAAATTTTTCAAAAATTCCAAATTTTACAAAAAAAAATCCGTTTGGTCCCAAAATCATCAAAAGTATGAATTCGATTATCCCTTTCGTTGTAAAGTGTCTCGCTCGAATCTTACCTATGCCAAAACTTCCCGAATCTCCTGACGTCTTAGGCTAAGCCTAAGCTTGGCCTATGCCTAACGCACCAAGCCAGTGTGGCTTAGGCCTAAGCTAGGCTTAAGCTTAGCTTCAGGCTTAGACTTAGCTTCAGTACGGGACTGGATCGGCAATCGTGGTGGGCTTCGGACGGGTTGCCGCCAAACTTGATTTTTGGAAATTTGAATTTACGACCAAATGTTCGAATTCTGGTTCGGGGTTCGGAATTGGTTATAACAGAGTTCAGAATCGGATTCTTCGACCCCAAAGACCTCCAGAAACATGTTTTACATGACTTTTAATAATCACTGACGCATTTCAAGAAAAATTTGAATTTTTATTTATTTTCTTAAGAAATTTGAAAAAAGGGCGAAATTGGCATAAAAGTTCAAAAAAGTCGCCAAAAATGCCAAAATAAGTTCAAAAAATCTTCAAATACTCAAAATAGGATCGGTCCTATTTTAGGATCAAAAACCCCAAAACAGGTATTTTTTTGAACGAATAGGATCATTTTAACGACGAAATTTTCGACTAAAAACATGTGTTTCGTGCATAACTCGTCAAGAAAAAGCAGCAGAAAAAATAAGTTAAATCCTAAAAGTAGCATCCCTAATAAGTACAAATGGCACCCCTGAGTTAAAGATATCATCCAATTTTCTGAAAATACAAATCGAATTTAAACACAAACTTTGACGCTGCAAATGCGACATTCTTATAAATATGTCATATTTTAATTTAATTAACAATCAATAAATCTGGCGCTTTCATTACATCTTGTGATAGTTTTCTAAGAATAGGAAAAATTCTCAAATTTCAACACAAAATGTACGATAAACGCTTCTTTTGTACAAATCAATGAGAATTTTTAGTGGCATTTTTATGGCACCGGCACCAATCGTATTCAATTGTAAATATTTCACTGCTAAAGCCAAGTTCACTAAATCGAAGATCTTTTGACGGACGGGCAAATTAATGCGCAACACTTTAGCCATGGCATTTGTTTGGTACGGTCCGCGCCATGCCGGTGCTCCATTAGCTTTTCGGGCGGATTTGTGTGGCTGAGGGAATGGGGATGATTGGTTGTGCCGTGCGCCGCCTGTTTTGTTGGCAGAACCGCCGGTGGGTCCATTAGCGCGTTAATCGCATCCATTAACTTCCACAACAGATTTTAAGTGGATTTTATCCAACTTAAAGCAAGAAGAGTACATGTGGATATACATCTTCTTAATCTCTTTCATCCCCGTTTGTGCCACTTCTTCAAATCGTTTAATCGGATTAGCCCCGCCCGTGTGAAGTGAGCGTTGGTGGGAGGAAATGAGTTTGTTTAAACAGTTCATTTATATGCTTATGCTTGAGGATTTGCTTTAACATTCAGCCTTTTTCGAATTTAATACAATTTTTTACATTACAATTCATTTTTTTGTTTTAAAAATGCTCAATTTTTGAGAAATTTTCAAAGGCTTTCAACTATTAAAGGTGTTGAAATAATAAAATTTTTGTTATATTGCCCTTTTATGGGACAAAATGCCTTAAAGGGTTTGAAGAATTTTGGATATCCCCGCGGGGAGTCCCCAATGTACAATTTTATTAAAAATTCATTTTAATTACCATAAATTGCCTCTTTTCTCAGAATATTTTAATGCCACAATTTTTGGGCGAAATGAAAGGCGCCCATTTTCGTATTTTACCGTTACTTCTCTCCCTAAAATGTTCGCTGATCGTCTTCTGCCAACAAACGACCTGAAAATGCAATAAAAATTGCACATTTGCAGCCGAACAACCCGAACATCATCCACGAACCGCTGGTGCTCAAAATGTGTGCCAACGATTTGAAGGAGCGAAACCTTTTGCCGGAAGGGTTAAACCTTCAGGTATGGCCCTTTTATTTTTTGGACCAAAAAAACTGATATCCGAGTAATTACTAATTAGGATAATTAGCTTTGTGGCTATTTTCAAACCCGGGGTCGGGATTAGTGAGCCGGAATTTTATAAGGCGAAATGGGTTAAAATCCCTGTCAAAAAACTAGAAATCTAAATTAAAAAGCCTTGAGCATATACTAAGTGTGAATTTAGTCCCAAAAACGGCTATTTCAGTCTCAATCTCGCCCTATTCTAACCGTTGACCACAAAATTGTCCGCATTTTTTTAATTCAATTCATAATTGAATTAATTTTTATTTAAAAAAAGCCCACTTCATTTTAGGTTTACACAATGGAGTCGTGCAACCGGTTCAGCGGTGTTGAGCATGCCGCCTACTTGCATTACTTGCGCAATGCCAGCGTTTATTTTGGACCCGGGTGCAACAACGGTGGGCAATTTGCCGCCATTAAATACTTTTTTAATGCGTAGCACGCAAATTGTTTTATATATATTTTTTTAAAACTTCCTCTTTCTTTAATGAATTAATTATCAATTATTATCAATTTTGTTCAAATTTAAGAAATGCTGATCATTGGCCGGTTGGTGTCCCGCTGGAACGTGCCCATTGTGGCCCATTTGTCGGGTGACGACGCGCTAGCAGATCGAAATGGTCGAATGAACGAATTTAAAATGCACATTGGATAGGAAAAATTGAAAAAATCTCAAATATAAAAGACATTGAAATAAGCAAATAAGTTTGATTTATTTTTTTAAAGATTTTTATTACTCTAAATTGTTGAAAATAATCATAACAAATAAATAATTAATGTAATGTTAACGTAACATTATGAAAGGAGTAACATTTGCTTGTCGATGCGATTTAATCAACTTTGGAATATTTCGAAATTTTAGTCTTCGACACTTTGGGTTCGGTGGCACTAACATCGGCCACTGAAATGGCACGGGCGACTATCACTTTTTTGCATTTGTACGGCTGGAAACAGGCACTTTATTTATTTCGCACAACATTTTTCGAATTTTTTATTTCTTTGCGGCAGATTGGCATCGTCCGCTCAAGGTAATAAATGATATTTAGAAATGAATACACGGGATATTTAAAGTGGATTTTATTGGAATTTTTTTAATTAATGCCTTTTTTTTAAATCTTATCAAAAAAAACGTCCCCAAAATCTGTTAGCGTGAACTACGACCGGCTGTCTGTGCATTCATTGAAAAATTCGCTGAAGGACAACAAAATCGAGACTAACACGGAGATCGAGTTCGACCCGTACATGAGCGCAGACGAGATTATCGCCACCGGGCGTCTGAAACATCTTCGGAACAGGGCCAGAAGTTGGTGGTGTTTGTCGCTTATTCTTTCAAGCAATTTGATCAGACCAAAAAAAGTAATAGACATTTTTAGTTTTCATAATTTGCAAGCTGTAACTTTGTTTAAAACTGTCAGATCACTTAGCTTTAATCCAGCATCGACAACCAGGGCTTGACCAAAGAAATCTTTAAAATGGAAAACATCCATTTGTGTCTACAATTTCACCTCTCACATTGGACCTTTTTTTAATTTTATTGGCGGCGCCTATCAGGAGTGGGTATCGTTTCGTACCCGCCGTTTCGTACCCACCGTTTCGTACCCACCGTTTCGTACCCACCGTTTCGTACCCAATCATTTTTTCATATATAATAGACTAACTAGATATATTTGGAATGCCAATACACTACAAATTATCGCTAACAAATTCTTTGATAAGCATAGTTTTGCAAGATTTAAGCCTAAGCCTAAAAGTGAGGAATTTTAGTTTTAGATTCAATCTGCAATTATGAAAGCTTATTACGGCTCGCCACGCGCTTTGCGCGCTTAGAGCCTAAACATAAGCGAGCCTAAGCTTAGGCATAGCCTAGAGTGGTTTTGTTTGCTGTCAAAAGTCGGTGTAAACGCACTTAACGTTTTAGGGAGACGCTAATATACCAATACTACGTCACATTCTTTTTATAAAATATCGCGACCCTCTAAGCAAACTATGCGCTGCTATATAATATCGCTAGCGATAATTTGTAGTGTATTGGCATTCCAACTATATCTAGTTAGTCTATTATATATGAAAAAATGATTGGGTACGAAACGTACCCGGGTACGAAACTCGGGTACGAACCGAGTGGGTACAAAACGGTGGGTACGAAACGGCGGGTCCGAAACGTACCTTTCTCCCTATAAGTGCCGCCGAACCCCAAATTCATAAAAAAATCATGAAACTACTCAGGGCTGGTTTTTTTTCGATGATAGCTCTGTGTACAGCCCCATGAGAAGTTAAAAGTTACTTTAATCTTTCATTTGAAGTTATCATTGTCGAAATGGGCATGGACCTGCACAGTGTGACGGCATTCATGGTCGCCATCCATCGTTCCAACATGAAAACGTTGTTCAACATAGCTCTGATAATAGGATAATAATAATAATAATCTTTTTCAGGTCTGAATACGTGTACATCATCCCGTGGCTAGCTCATGTTACACAAACATTTTTGCGTAAAAAATTCCATTCTTTCACCACAGATGAACGATCATTACCCGTGGGAGTCGACAAATGTGGAGAAGCAAGAAGTGAAGTCGGCCTTTGATGACGCAATTGTGATCACGGCCCATGGCTATGACAAAAAATTTCATCGAAGACTTTGAGCGGCGCTTCAACACTGGTCGGTGAAATTGGGAATGATCGGCATCGGAATTCTGAGAATTTGACACCAAAATTGGGCGATCGGAATTCTGAGAATTTAACACCAAAATTGGCCTAATCTGCTATCATAGATTCGATGTTTGAAAATGAATCGGGATCCCGTCGAGATTGAATGCGGGATCTCAACCAAGCCTTTTTTTTCGTGATTGGATCCCGACCTATCATTTTTAAGGGATTTTTGGGATTAGGTTGAGATTTATCCGGAATTCCGATCCCGAAAAATGAGTTTGGCCGGTCTCTAGTCCCTAAGCATTGATCTGGGCTTCAGTGAAAATGATTGGGATGGTGCAGCATGGTTGGGCGCGTATTATTCAGAATCCCATTTTTGGCAGGCACTCGCGATTCTGACCAAAATGCCCGATCAGAAAGGAACCAACTAAATTAAAAAATTCCGGGTTTTTCTTATAGTTCATAAATTAATTTCAAGTCTGGTTTTACCATGCTCAGCAAAATTCCGATTCAGAGCAACTCACAAATTTAAAAAACTTGTGGAAATCAACCATTTCAGGTCACTGGAGTTGTCAGCAACCATGTGGGTCATAGCGCCCAAAATACAAAATTGGCAAAATGTTTAAACAATTTCTACAGTATGCCACCCTCTCGTATATGTCACTGTACGACGCGCTTTACCTGTACGGACTGGCCATCCGGGATGCCTTTGAGGAGAGCAAAAGCAATACAGTATATTTGGATGGCAAAATGGTTTGGCGCAAAATGACGGCCAGGCAATTTATTGGTGATTCCATTTTGTCTCAAATTTTGTTTATTTTATTGCAGTAAATCCGGCACTTTTTTTTAGAGAATTTAATCAAATTTAATTTGTAAAAACAAAACAAACAAAAACATTCAGGCGCCACTGGCCAAGTGTTAATGAATAACAAAGCAATTCGTGTGCCAAGTTATGCCACTTACCATACGAAAAATGGTAACTTTTTTAAAATGTATTTTCAGTTTTTAAATAAATGTTTAACATTTTTGCTTAAGGAACGATGAAAATCGTGGTGGAATTGACGGCTCGCCTTGGGGATCGGTTAAAATGTTTGAAGTCCGACCATGACTGTTCTGAGCATGTAGAAATAATTCTTAAAATAAATTAATAATTTTATTTTAATTTTTATAAAAAGGCCGCTCACGAAGTGCTGAGCCATTATTGGAGCAGTTCGGACGGTTACATGCCAACGGACATGCCCCGCTGCGGGTTTGACGACAGTCTCTGCGATTACACGGTCATGTACGTCGTGGGCAGTGTCATACTGTTTTTGGCAGGTAATAAAATGTTGAACTTGAAATTTGTCCAAATTGTTCGCCCACCACCAATGATTCATTTTGTGGTGCCTTATTTGTTTCTATTGATTATTGAATGCAGTGCATTCGATTATTATTAGTTTTCCAGCGGATTTCTTGTAAAGCTAATCTTGATTGAGTTTACACAAGGCTTCTAAATTTTCAAGAGCCTCCTTTGGCAGGCAAAAAGGTCTCATTTTTGTTTGAATGTCGCATTTAAAAAAAAATACAAATTAGGCTTTTTGGCTATATTTTTGGTTACAAAAAATTGAATTTGTCATTCATTATTAGCTTCTTGGAGGATTTCGGCATCGCCGAAAATTAGATTTGGGAGCTCTAAGTTTTACTCTTGGTGTCCTTCACTGATCAAATCCTAAACCTTTCTGATCACTGGTTTTGACGCCTAGCATAATCAACTACAAAACATTCAGCTTATCATCGAGGGTCTTGCCAATTTCAGAAACAAAATAATGCCTTTTGAATTTATTTGATGAGTGGTCTTCTCGGATCAATGTGACTCTGATCACATCGATCACTATCCACTTGAACTTTATGTTCTTTATCTTTGCAGTTGTCATTCCGATCGGTTATTTGCTGTATGTGCGCGAAAAGGAACGCATGTTGTACGACATGACATGGCGTATTCCTCGCGAGCAGATCAAGCTGCTCTTAGACGGCAAACACTCGCGTACGCGTCGATCAGACCCGTCGATGAACAAATCGTTTGAGAGCACATCCGTTGGCTCACTATTTGCAAATTCTGTTGGATTTTTTTTTGCATTTACCTAAACTAGGGTTCAGCCCCGACACCTCGGGCGGAAAAAGTCGGGGTCGGGGTTTTCGTCCCCGACCAAAAAAGTCGGGGTCTGGGGGTCTTTCCCAGCAAAAACCCCGATCAAAAAAATGGGGGTCGGGACAAAAACCCTGACTAAAAAAAGCCGGGGTTCGGGGACGGGGCTGAACCCGCAACTTATGTTTTTATTTCTTCGAAATTGTAATATTTACCATGATTTCAACGTTGCCAAAATTCTCCGTCCGATCCGGGTCGCACTAGGATTTTACGGATTCTGGCCACTTATACAGACTTTTTTGGCCCCCAGAATTAACATAACGGCCCGGGGATTTTTTTTACGGCATCTTGGCCCCGAATGTTTTTTTGGCCAACTGAAATTAACAAACCGGCACCAGACTTTCGTCCCGTGTGTTTTTGAACCGGGATCAAATCAAAGCCGGAATTTTACAAGGATCCGTGCCTGGAATCATTCTTTTAGCTTATCTGATCTGATCAATCTCGGTTTCTGCGATCCCGGGTCCCGCGTTTTTCATTTTTGCCCAGTTACTAACTTAAATATTTAAGTGTCGATTCTCAGATTAAAAAATTTCCTCTTAAGCGACTCTCTGTGCCACAAGCAGTCGCCAACGGCGTGAAGTGCTCGTGTAAACGCTATCAACAGACGCGCAACATTTCATTCAACAAGCACGACTTGGCACGACTGAAGGAAGTGAAGGCATGGAAATGGAAAATAATTAATAATCGATTAAACAACACTTGCAATATATTAAGCACGGCTTCCCTAATTATGTACTGCCCCTCTTGGGAATTGTTCAGATTCGAAAGCTCTCAAAGAATGAAGCCATATTTAAGCTAAAGCGTATCAACATTTTCTTATTAAAAGCTTTCAGATGTTTGAAAACGACAATCTGAACAAGTTCTATGGGATCAGCTTCAACCAGCAAAACGAGTTCATTGTGTTGTGGGTGTTGTGCCAACGCGGCAGTTTGGAAGATGTGCTGTTCAACGGGGAGATGAAAATTGGGCGCAACTTTCAAGTGTCATTTGCCAAGGATGTGGTCAAGGTGGTTGGGGGTGGTCAAGGTGGTATTGAAACTAGGGTAGAACAAATCTGGGCTTTGGTTAACCGGGTACAAGACTTTTAAAACCGGGTTTTCAAAATTTTAATCAAATTCTTTTAAATTGCCACTCAAAATAAGCCAGATTGATCAAAAGCTTACAAAATTGTTTGTTTCCCCCTGAAGGCAGTTTACTTTCTGCACATGTCCACGCTGAAAATGCATGGTTTTTTGTGCTTGCAAAACTGTTTGGTGGACTCGAATTGGAACATCAAATTAACCAGTTTTGTCACCGAAGAGATCATCGGGGACAAATTGAAGCACAACGAGCTGAAGTACGTTGACAACGGCGAGTTGGAGCATGAGGTGAGAGTTTTGGAGACCCTCCAGCTTAAGTGCCTGTCAGGACGAAGTGCCAACCGGTCAAAATGCCAGCCATACCTTTAAAACGGTCAAATGCCAGCTACCTTGGTTGGCATTTTGACCTAGCGCCGCTTAAGTGGCCATTTCAGTATCAGGTTTAAAAACCGGTTAAAGCGTAGCGACAAATTTTTATGGACTACCGTATTTTTTCTATTAGTAACCCATGGGTTACTATTGTTCAAACCCAAGGTTGCAATTAAAAAGTGGGTTTCAAATGGAGAGTGGTTACTATTTTTCAATATAAAATTTTCTAAATTATTTACATAGTTCGAATTTTATATTATTTTTTTGAACCAAAATAAATTTTTGAAGAATACGGTATTCATTTACACGTAAGAAAACTTTGAAATTTGATTGCGTGATTTAGAGTCTGGGATTGATGCTGTTTTTTTCAAATATTTTTTTTAATATTTTTTTTAGTCCCTGAAAATCCGGGCTTTTGGTTATTATGACATTTCAAATTAGAATTTATTAAAATTTAATTTTATTGGGACGGACGACTTTTTATCTTTTTAAAGTTTAAATGGATTTTTAAATTTGCACTTTTAAATGAAGATTAAGCAGCGCAAACGTGAAAAGCGTGAACGTCGAGAGCAGCGCGAGAACGGCGCCAACGATCAGCCAGCAGAGAAGGCGGACAAGGGGGCCAAAGAACGCGAGAAATGGCGCAAAAAGCGCGACTCTGACTCGGACATGGGACACGACTCACTGGACGTGGACATTGCCGCCATGAAAATGCGCGAGAAGAGTAGCGCAAAAAGTGAGCCCAAACATTCGGAGGAGGGCATTCATTTTCCCATCGAAGAGGCCGATTTACAAACAAAAAAATAATTCTGAATAAAATATGCCAGGAAATATTTGTGCCAAAAAAGGCTGCCCAATTACGGTTCTTGTTTTTCGCATTTTTTGGGCACGGATTTCTGCTTTTCAAAAAATTTCTGAGCCTTCGTGTTCCCATTTTTTTAATAATATTCAATTTTATAAAGTGTAAATTTTTCACCTATTAGCCGTGATGTAAATCTTAAAATTAATTCAAACTAATTTAGAGTTTAGTTTTGGCCCAGTTGAATTGGGCGAATGTTTTATTTGAAATAAATATTTGCTGAAACTTTTTTAAATTTTCAAAATTTTTGGCCCTTTATTATATATTTTTTTGATTAAAGTTTTCAAAAAAAATTCCACACAGAACTCGTCCAGCAAGCACCGGAAATTGTCCGCGAATATGTCAGCTCAAAACATTTACCGGTGGGCACCCAAGCGGCCGATATGTACAGCTTGGCCATGGTTTTATACCAAATTCTGTTCAAATTGGAGCCGTTTTATGAGCGCAACTTGCCCTATAACAGTAACAATCTTCTGATTAATTATTTTAATTAGATATATATATTTCTATATTATTGGTGCCCATTGAGGTTGGGTCGCGGGCACATTTTTAGTCCCCAAGATTTGCACTATCAAATTTTCCGTTAAAAAATAAATATAAATCTGCTATTTCATTTAAATATTTAACTGAATTTTAAAATTAAAGAACCAATAAAATCCTCTTAAATCAAATTACAATTTATTTGTGAAAATTATTATTTTTTAAAGCCATTTGGTGAATGACTCTTATTGATATCATTTTTTGCCCACTTTTAACACCTATTTTGAGGTTTTTTTGAAGTTTTTTTAGAACTTTTTTAAGTACCTAAAGCCCGGCTTTAATAGCATCTAAATAAATATAGGTTGCGTCTCTTAATATAATATTTATTTGATGCACACAGAAATTTTGTCCAAAATCGCAATGGCCAACGAGAATGATCAGATCATCCGTCCGTCCTTTCCCAATCAGCAAAATTTGCCCAATCAACGGGGGGAGGAGGAGTTGGACGCGTACAATTTGCAGCTGCTGTCCGCCATTGAGGCGTGCTGGCTGGAAATTCCCGAAATGCGGCCCAACATCAAACGCATGAAGGCCATTGTGTTCGCAAATCTCAAGTCCAGCGGCAGCGGCTCGTTGGTGGACCAGATGATTAAAATGATGGAGGATGTAGGTGTACACCTTGATATTGTTGGTATTATTATATGCCGTATGCCGGTAAAATTGGTGATCCGGTCCCACCTCTCGGGGATGGGCACGTATAGCAGTGTGTTTACACCCGGATATGAATGGGACTGGAGATTAGACTTGAGGACCGATCGGAAAATCTCGTCGAGTTTAGCGAGATTTCAATCGAGAGTCTCGATCAGTCCGATCTCTAGATGGCTCCATTGATTTTTCTTAGTCAAATATGATTTGTTCAAAGCAACCGAAACTCGAGACTGCGAATCCCCGACTCCGAAACCGGAGTTGCAAACTTTTTGGCTGATCCAACCCAAAAACCGACCCGACATTTTTTTGACCCGGTGCTTTTACGGTTGGAATTTTACGCTACATTTTTGGAATTGTAACTTCTGTTATTCAATGCCCCTAAAAGCCTTAATAATTCTATTTTGGGTTGGCGGCACCAATGAATGAATTGACTTAACCAAATATTTGTTTCTGTTTTCAGTACACCACCAACTTGGAGCAGTTGGTCAAGGAACGCACACAAATGTTGGAGGATGCTCAGCAGCAAGCCGACCGTCTCCTCAAAAGCATGTTGCCATCAACAATTGCCGAGGATTTGAAGGCATTTTTAATCAATTTTAGTGCAATTAATTGTTGAACCATTGCATTTTCTAATGTTCTTATTTTATTTAATCTTATAAAACAAAAAAAGTGTCCATTTGTTCAATAGAATTAAATTTCAATTAGGTAAACAAAATTTATTTTGCCATTTAATTGTGCCAAAATTTTTTCCTTCCAATTTTTATACAAATTTCATTTTTATTGTTGAACTTATTAGGCTGGACGCTCTGTGCTTCCACAACTTTACGCAAATGCCACCGTTCTCTTTTCCGATATAAGAGGGTATAATTAATAATTATAAATTTAAATTAAACAAATTAATTGATTCCTTTTTTAATTTAGTTTTACGCGCATTTCCTCCACTTCGACACCGCTCCAAGTGGTCAATTTCCTTAATGACCTTTTCAGCGGTTTCGACGCAATCATCGTCAAGCATGACGCGTTCAAAGTGGAAACGGTACACACAGACAATTAATTAATTATGCGCTTCTTACTCGAGAAAAGGACTGGTCCAATCGAGATTTTTTTTAATCGAGAATCTTGACAAATCTCGATCGAAAAACGTCGAAATTTGATCGGGAATCTCAGAAAATCTATATATAAAAAATAAATGCGTAAAGTTCAAATGTTCTTTTTTTGGGTAGCCATGATCGTTATAAGAGTACCTTCTCGTTTCAGCAACTTTAAATATTCAAACAATTCATTTTTAATCGATTTTAACGTTGTTTCTGATTTTTTTGAGTGAATAATCGGGATTTTGCTTAAACCATTCATAATTTCGAGATTATTTTGGATTATCCGCAATTAGGTGTCAGATTTGCATGATCGATCGATCTAATTAGAGTTTCGCTGTGTCGAACAAACGCTTTCTGATCAGATTGGCGACGCGTATATGATCGTGTCCGGACTTCCGCGCGAGAATGGCAACGCGCATGTGCAACACATTTCGGAGATTTCGTTAAAAATGCGCACTTTTGTGTCCAATTTCAAATTGGCCCATCGTCCAGAGGAGTCGTTGATGGTCCGCATCGGCTTCCACAGCGGGGCGGTTGCCGCCGGAGTGGTCAGTAACAATATTCGTTGTAAAATTAATTATGGTGATGCTAAAAAATTCGACTTTATGTACTTATAGTTAGGTACCTAAATATGTGTTTAAAAATCCCTTAAAGTAGATGCTAAAACTCAAAAATGCCAAGTGCTAAAAATTTAGTGCAAGAAAAAGTAAGACTTTTCTAGGAGTGCATTTTTCTTAACAAATTTTGCCAAAATAGGTGATAAACGTTGAAATAATTTTTTATAATCTAAAACCCCGCTAAAGTAGCTCAAAATCAAAAATTTTGAGAGGAAATGCTATTTTTGGGCTTTTCTCTTACAATTATTCGCAAAAAAAAGGATAGGTAAACCACATAAAAATAATTGATTTAAATTTTCCATTTAACAATTTTCTTGTTAGGTGAGTAGCAAATTTATAATAATGCTTTTATATTATCTTAAATATTTCTTTTCATTTGCATTAAATATTTTAAATTAATCAGATTTTACTTTTACTATCTGTTTATTTTTTTATATACCTATTTTTTAATTAAATTTTACAAAGGTCGGCTTGCAAGCGCCTCGCTATTGCTTATTCGGTGAAACTGTCAATTTCGCTTCACGAATGGTTGGTAAAAATAAATAAATCCGCACATTATTGATGTTTTTTATTCTCCAAATTTCAGGAATCGACAGGCCTTCCAAACAAAATTCAGGTAAAATTCAAAATTATAAATATATTATTTGCCCAAGTTATAAAAATGGAATTTGTAAAACAACATTTAAGATCAGCGAGCATTCGTTCAACCTTCTGCGCTGTTTTTACCACCAATTTGTGGTGGTTGAGCGTGGCAAAGTGGACATAAAAGTTCGTTTTTGTTGCACCAATTTTAGGGCGAATGCTACGGAATCGGAAACTTTCCGATTTGTTTTCTGATCAGGCACTGTGAACAGGACTAATGTGATCGATCTTGTTAATCAATCTTATTCAACTAAAGTTATTGAGCGCAATGTCGGAATTGGGATTTTTTCGGGACCTAAATCCCGAGCTTTTACAAGGACGAGGAAAATCTAGGGAGAAATTGCGGTTTTGCGCCCTGTAAAAAATTGCTGACTTTTGAAATATTTGTAATTCCGGTCCCGTCTTTTTTCCTTCAAGAATCCCGGGGTTCATTCAACTCTCCACGCAATTCAATAAATTGAATTTTGTTTTTTCCAGGGCAAAGGTGAAGTGACCACACATTTTCTGGAGGGCAAAGAGCAATCTTTCAACTTGGGCCAGCAATCGTATGGGAGGAAGAAGTGAAAATGGAATGAGCGCGCAGCGCATTCATTTATTTGACTTGAAATTTGCGCTTTTTCATTAAATTTTACAAACTGATCCAAAACGACGAAAAGCCGCCAATTTTTGTGAAACTCGCCGGCTCGCCGAAAAGTCCGGGAACCGGTTACATCTCGGCTGTATATATAATTAAATTGTTGTTTTCTTTTGTGCTGCTTTCAAAAATAATTTTTTGTAGAAAATCCTGGAACCACGAGAATATGTCGAAACTCGGTGACTTTTCTCAACACTTACAACAAAACAACACCGGGCAGCAGCTTTTCGGATTGTTTAGCCAAAATTTAATGAATTCTCGCCAAATTAACATGTAACCATTGGAACCATTTTATTCCATCAACATCTTTAATAGTTGCGTTTTTTAAATTTAAAAATTATGTGAATCCATTAATTAAATTTTCAAACAAAATTTTATTTAAAGTCGGTAAATGCTTGCTAGATAATTTTTAAAAATTCTCAAAAAATGATAATTTTTTAAAGCAAAAATATTAATGTTTAATGTTAAAAATTGTATTAAATTCGAAAAAGGCTGAATATTAAAGCAAATCCTCAAGCATAAACATATAAAATGTTTAAACAAACTCATTTCCTTCCACCAACGCCTACTTCACACGGGCGGGGCTAATCCGATTGAACGATTTGAAGAAATGGCACAAACGGGGATGAGAGAGATTAAGAAGCTGTATATCTGCATGTACTCTTCTTGTCCTTAGGTTGGATAAAATCCACTTAAAATTGTTGTGGACTTAATGGATGCGATTAACGCGCTAATGGAACCACCGGCGGTTCTACCAACAAACCAGGCACACGGCACAACCAATCATCCCCATTCCCTCATCCACACAAATCCGCCCGAAAAGCTAATGGAGCACCGGCACGGCGCGAACCGTACCAAACAAATGCCATGGCCAAAGTGTTGCACATTAATTTTCCCGCCCGTCAAAGGATCTTCGAAATTTTCGACTGAATTCGAAATAAACTTGTTTAATGAAAATGGCACCGTGGATATGACAGTTGGGCACCAACTTTGCCACCCACGCGAACATCACCAAATTGGGGTCGGCCACGTAAAGTGTCCTAAATGAAGAATACGCAGGGTTCCGATCTCTGCGCGTTTTTCTCATTGTGGTTTTTGGAAAGGCACAGGGAAAAGGCCCATTATAGTTATAATCTTCAGAAGAAAAAAAAACTATTGCTGAAGCTTTTCAAAAAATAAATGAAAAAATTCCTCCCGGCCATCGATTTTAAGAAAAAAAAAATGCAAAGCAAAATTAAACCACATTTCTGAGATCGATAAAACAACGGCAGCAATTAAGCGATATAAACAGAAACAAATATAGCGCAAAAATGATTGTGCGGAATGATTATTTCATCGCATTTCACTCCCCTCTCGTCCAAAGCGCATATAACGGTACGTGAGCAGCCTGAACATAAGTTTTAGAATTTAACGACTACTCGAATGCATAGATAATGAGAAAAGCAACTCACTTGTGATACATCGGGTGGACAACTACAAACAGCTGATAGAAACATAACATCGGGATTATTGGACGGCATCCAACGTGAAATTTCCAGAGAATTGGGTACGTCCAAAGGTTATAGCGCACGACGCTCCCGTAACAGCTGAAATTCGAAAAAAATAGATTTTATTTTGTAAATTTTCTTGGTCGTTAAAAAGGAACAAAGAAAAATAATGAACAAAAAAGTCAAAATCCCATTATCCTAAACTGATTCAAAAACAAAATTTTTTAATATCAAACAGAAATATGGTTGACCCATTCGCAAAAATTAAATTCTCCGTTTGAACAGCCCCGCGACCACTCATTATTGACTAAATGTACGTACCCAGCGATTCCGCAAACGGAAGCGAGTGCCGGTCCAATATGAGCTTGGTAGCCGCGTGGTCTCGGGCGCTGGTGCTGCCACATGAAAATGTCGACCAGCATGGCGAAGAGGGGCTGAACCGCGATCTCAGCCCAATTCTTGGCGAAAAGAAGGAGCTCCTCTTTGCTCGCCTGCGTTCCCGGGTCCGTGATGTAGTGAGCCCAAATGATCATGACAACAACCTGAAAACAACCAACTGCACGATTTCTAATTTAAAAAAACATTGATGTTTGTTTAAAAAAATCTCAAAATTAACATTCGTTTAAAGATCATTTTGAACTTACAAAAGAGAACGAGAAGACAACGGCCGCTGTGACATTACGAAGTTTGGACGCAAAAGCGCGCGATCGGTACGGCGAAGGCATGAGAATGGCTGCCGTTGTGTAGTAAAACCATTGGAGAAACTAAAAGCCTTACAATTTGTCTTCGAAAATCGAGCTCAAAAAAAACAAATAAAAATTTGTTCCAATATTAGCGAAGTAAATTCGCAAATCCTTTTGAAAAGTTCTTTAAGAAAATGAAATAAAACCAAAAACAATGCCTAAATATCAACTTACCAGGTTTCTCTGTGCGAGCCAACTGATGTAGGCATTGGGAACTGAAAAACGTAATATTACTTAATGTGCAAGATTTTATGAAAATATAAAATGTTTACCGGGCATAAGTTCGTCGATTTTGGACCATTTGTTATCGTAATACATTAAATACGAGAAATACAATGAGAAAAATGTGTAGACATATTTAATGTGCGTATTTGTGACCATTTTCTAAGCTAAAAAAGGTATATACCAAAAATGGGTTAAATTCTTAAAATCATAGTCCTAATGGACGATTCACAACAATTCGGGATTGGAAATTGCTCCTATGATTTTCGAAAATTTTGCCGATTTTTGATTTTCGAAAATGCATTTTTTTTTTTGCGAATTTTGCTTTAGTAGGGTGGGTGGGGGTCGGCGCTGCCGAGAAAATTTAAATTGTCGACTCAATTTGGTAAAAAAATTGGTCCGAAATTTCTAATTATCCTGAAAAACAGTACAATAGAATTTAGATGAAATCCTATATTATATTTTAGAGTGTTTGTCTGTCTGTAACGTTTTTTTGAATTTGGCAAGACGATGCGCCAAGTGTTGAGGATGAAGAAGGTTAGACACGAGAAATGGAAGAAATAGTGTGGAAAGTGAAGAGACTTTTGACAGAGAAAGAGAGCAAAATGGGTGAGAAAAGAAATGGAGCGTTGCAAGAAGAAATGTGTACTTAAAGTGGAAAATTGCGAGAGCCAGTCATTTCAGTGATGTTTTTTTAGTTTGTTTTTTTTTGTGATTAGATTTTTCTGCAACCGAGCCCCTCTTTTAATGATTTTTCTCTCTGTTTAGGTAAATTGAAAAAGAAGAATTCTGTATTGGACTAAGACGGAAGTGTGCGTTGGCGCCTCCGTCTGAATTGCTTGAACAAATGGTAATAGATTTTATGGAAGGCCGGATTCAGATTATGGTTTCTCTTCTTTAGATGCTAACAATGGCCGTGGACAGTTGCCTTTCAACTTTGGAAGGAATTGCAAATGTCAACAAGAAGAACTACAAAGCAGGATCAAGCAGTTGGAGCGGGAGAAGCACAACAGGTGGGAGGGAATGGAGCGGCGATTGCCAAGCCAATTCTGATGATGGTGACTCTAATGTATAAATAAATTTAGCATGGCTGTTGCGCTGATCAGTGACCGATCCCATGCTTTGGAGGACTTTGGAAGAAATTGCAAAAGCCAACAAGAAGAACTACAAAGCAGGATCAAGCAGTTGGAGCGGGAGAAGCACAACAGGTGGGAGGGAATGGAGCGGTGATTGCCAAGCCAATTCTGATGATGGTGACTCTAATGTATAAATAAATTTAGCATGGCTGTTGCGCTGATCAGGGACCGATCCCATGCTTTGGAGGACTTTGGAAGAAATTGCAAAAGCCAACAAGAAGAACTACAAAGCAGTTGGAGCGGGAGAAGCACAACAGGTGGGAGGGAATGGAGCGGCGATTGCCAAGCCAATTCTGATGATGGTGATTCTAATGCATAAATAAATTTAGCATGGCTTTTGCGCTGATCGGTGCCCGAACCGATGCGTTGGAGGACTTTGTAAGGAATTGCAAATGCCAACAAGAAGAAGTACAAAGCAGTTGGAGCGGGAGAAGCACAACAGGTGGGAGGGAATGGAGCGGCGATTGCCAAGCCAATTCTGATGATGGTGATTCTAATGCATAAATAAATTTAGCATGGCTTTTGCGCTGATCGGTGCCCGAACCGATGCGTTGGAGGACTTTGTAAGGAATTGCAAATGCCAACAAGAAGAACTACAAAGCAGTTGGAGCGGGAGAAGCACAACAGGTGGGAGGGAATGGAGCGGCGATTGCCAAGCCAATTCTGATGATGGTGATTCTAATGCATAAATAAATTTAGCATGGCTTTTGCGCTGATCGGTGCCCGAACCGATGCGTTGGAGGACTTTGTAAGGAATTGCAAATGCCAACAAGAAGTACAAAGCAGTTGGAGCGGGAGAAGCACAACAGGTGGGAGGGAATGGAGCGGCGATTGCCAAGCCAATTCTGATGATGGTGATTCTAATGCATAAATAAATTTAGCATGGCTTTTGCGCTGATCGGTGCCCGAACCGATGCGTTGGAGGACTTTGTAAGGAATTGCAAATGCCAACAAGAAGAAGTACAAAGCAGTTGGAGCGGGAGAAGCACAACAGGTGGGAGGGAATGGAGCGGCGATTGCCAAGCCAATTCTGATGATGGTGATTCTAATGCATAAATAAATTTAGCATGGCTTTTGCGCTGATCGGTGCCCGAACCGATGCGTTGGAGGACTTTGTAAGGAATTGCAAATGCCAACAAGAAGAAGTACAAAGCAGTTGGAGCGGGAGAAGCACAACAGGTGGGAGGGAATGGAGCGGCGATTGCCAAGCCAATTCTGATGATGGTGATTCTAATGCATAAATAAATTTAGCATGGCTTTTGCGCTGATCGGTGCCCGAACCGATGCGTTGGAGGACTTTGTAAGGAATTGCAAATGCCAACAAGAAGAACTACAAAGCAGGATCAAGCAGTTGGAGCGGGAGAAGCACAACAGATGGGAGGGAATGGAGCAGCGATTGCCAAGCCAATTCTGATTATATTGATTCTAATACATAAATAAATTTAGCATGGTTGTTGCGCTGATCAGTGACCGATCCGATGCGTTGGAGGACTTGGATTTTAAATTCATGCTCAGGACATTACGAGCGATAGTTTGTGCCAGACGAAGTCCCGAATTTGTTGGAGCAAACACGGGATCAAGATTGACGAACGTCAATGTCTTATTATTTTCACACTTCTAATAAATTCGATGTTGTGCCCCTATCTATGTATTTCAGACATTAAGTTTTAAATGTATGTAAAATATGCATTTAAGATGAAAAAAAAATGCTTGAGTGATCAATGTTTTGCTGTCCAAAAAATATTTCATTGTACTCATATATTTGATCGTTGTAGTAATATCTGCTTGATTTACATTTTGTTATGTTTTCAGGTTTAAGAACTTCAACGTCTTTCTTCGCCAGCTAAAAGGAATGGTTCAATTAACTACTCCAGAACAGCTCAATGGAATCCCATGTGGTTCAAGCTTGGTGTATGATTTAAATTTTAAATCAGAATTAACTCCATTTTTTGCTTAGAGAGTTGCTGGAGGGTTTAATAGGATTTATTCCATTTGTTTTGCTTAAGGCGTGTTTGTGGACAAATTGTACGGGTGTTGACATCTGAGAAAAAAACGACCCTGCTTCTCTCCTGCTCCTCCGGCGCCATTTTCGTTGTCACAGAATTCAAACAAAATAAGCAGGATTCCGCAAAGCTTTTCGTTGTTGGAAATGTATGTGTTTTGTTTTTGAAAGAAATCTTATTTTTATCAAAGGTTTTGTCCTTTGCATCGATGAAAGCTCAACGATTTAATGTGAATCGTTTCGATGGCCAAGCGCATTACAACACACCATTTGTTTTTGAGCTGTTAGTTACGGCTAACACAAAAATTGAGAAGTTGCCATGCGAGCCAAAAAATGTCGTTTCGTTTGATCAAATGCTTTCTGGTGGTTTGTATAGTAAGTAACTAATATTTTTTTCTTTACAAATTCGATAATTAGAAATCAGATGCGCGTTAACAATGCCGTTTTCATTGTTTGGAAAAAGTACGTTTGCTGTGGTTGTTGGCGACTACAAAAGCGCTCAAGCAGATCTGTTCATTGAAGGCCAATGTCTGGTCGAAAAGTTTGGAAAATTGGAGAAGAACGATCAAATCGAATTGATTAGTTGCTATGTACGAATTGAAGGTTAGTTTAGGAGGTTGTTTTATGCTTTTTAGAATGTTTTTTTAGATGAATGTTTGCAAATTCATTCGTTAGCCGAAAACGTTCTTTTATGTAACTGCAAAAGTGTTTTGAACGATGTTTTGGTCACTCCTATCAAGCGCAAGCATAGTGAATGTCTTAACGTGTCGCAAAAAACTCCAAAGAAAAGCAGTTAATGTCCGTTGCCATACCGTTTCAAAGTTGTTGATATGGGTTAATTATTTTTCAAAAAAAAGCGGGTAAACGCATGCTTATCGATCTCCTCTCAAAATTGTTTGAATAAAGCACTCATTGTTGCACTGTATGTCACCCCTTATATATCTTATCTATATATATAAAGCTGAATTATGTTTGTTTGCTTTGGTTGGGTATTTGAATTAGCGGGGAATTTGCGTAAAATAATTGTTTACAAATTCGTACTAAGAATACATTAGTTTTGGGAAAAAAATGCTTTTGTCTTGAATAAGTGTGTCTCAAAAAACATGCCAAAAGTGAGAAGTGCAAAAAAAGATAAAGCCAAAAGGAGTAAAAAGCTTCGCAGTATTTAAATCAAATCTGTTCATAACATGTCGTACTTCTAGCGGTTGGTGCGCCGTTAGGCGCACCTAAACCGCTAGTGAGAAAATATTGTCGCATTTTGGACATTTTTTAAGCGTAAATTCAAAAAAGAATGCGATAAGTGCTAACAAATTTGGCGATATGTCTAAAATTCAAAATTTAAACAAAAAATTTCAAAAAGCGCCAGAAAACTCAAATATGTAAAGGACAAAAAAAGGACGTGTAACCTAAATAAAGGACGAATCTTTAAAAAAAGGGCATTTCAAAGTTTAAAGATTGGGGTGCGCCAAAAAAATCTTTAAAAAAAAGTAGATACGACCTCTGGAATAGAACAAATAGAGAAAAGTGACCTTTATTTTGCATATTTCCGGCTACGAACAATTGAATTGGGGTTTTTAGCCTACTGCCGTATTACTAGTTTTAAGGTTTCTTTCCCGTGACCAGTTTTATTGTAACTTTTTGAAATAGCGGATGGTTAGCTTTTGCTTGGTCGGAGGTTCAACAAATAAAAGTTTCTGAATGGTGTGATTTTTTGTTTCATTTGCTTAGCCAATGACTGATGAGCCGAGAGATCGATTCTCGAATGCTTGGAAAATAGCTAAAAAGGAATAGATGGAACTAATAAGCATAATCAGAAATTCAGATCAATTCAGTTTCACTTACAATCAGACGATAATGCCGCCGAAATTCGACCCAACTGAGATCAAAATTGGTATGAAATTGAGTTGTCTCAAACCCATTGTGTCCCAATTTTCAAATTTTAGTGTACTTGCGTTGCGTCGGTGGTGAATTGGTGCAACATCTGCACTTGCACCCAAAGTTGGACCACTTGGATGGTCTGGTTTTATAAACAAGGGCGGCGGGTCAAGAGCGGTATTTAATCAAATAATTTTTAGTCGCCCAAAAAAATTGGCGAAGACATTGCGAAGGCCACGCAGGACTGGAAAGGGCTTAAGGTTACCTGCAAGCTGACAATTCAGGTTTCAATTTGTGCTTAATCTACAACAACAAAAAATTCGGACTAACAATATTGCCTCGAGATTTAGACATTTTTTTCTGTTGGGAGGGGTGGGTCGGGACTCACCCCAAATTGATATCTAAAAAAAGCTGAAAATTTTCAGTTTTTTGCTTCATTGATTGCTTTTTATGTTGCACATAATTGAATACATGAAAAGATCAAATACATACCCATTTATTTTTATTCGGTTTAAACTTCTCGAAATGCTTATAACTCAAATTTTCTCGTAGGATCGTGTCGCCAAGATCGACGTCGTCCCATCGGCCGCCTCTCTGATCATCAAAGAGTTGCGCGAATCTCCACGAGACCGCAAAAAAAGAAGTCAAAAACGGTATGAAAAAGCGTATTGATTCGTCTGTGTGCCCGTTTTTGGGTCGGGGGTCTTGAAGGGCCTCCATCCCCCGAGTATCCAGTGACACAGGGTTGAGGATTGCCACTTTTATACAAAAATTTTAGTTTTGTTTGATCCTTGAAAGACTAGGGGAGGGGCTCATAGAAATTTTGGGGTCAACCCATCTCATCAACACAACACCCAACTCATAACCAATCAAGATTGGGGTGACGATGAGTTGGGGGAGGATCAAAATTTTAATGCGATTTTACCCATTAATTATTAGTCCTCGACCAAAAAGACGCCACCGTTTTTAGTGAAGCACAATGGCAACCTGACCATCGAGCAAGTGATCAACATTGCGCGTCAGATGCGCTCTCGTTCAATCGCACGAAAGTTGCGGGGCTTCGTCAAGGAAATTTTGGGTACGTTTTCTCCGTTAGCACTCAAGGGTGTTTTGGCGATTTGGAATGAAAATTAACCAGAAATGGAGTCTTAAGAATTTTTTTACTTTGTTTGTACATACTACAGTTCTCAAGGATATGTTTGTTGATTTCACAGGAACCGCCCAGTCGGTTGGCTGCACCATCAATGGACAAAACCCGCACAAACATTGTGGACGCGACCAGCGGGGAAGACATCGAAATACACGAGGAATGAGGAAAGGACGGCGCCTCCGATTTTTGTGGGACGGACAATGAGAATTTTAGATGATTGAGTGGCCAATTTCATTCATTCTTCAATTGTTTTGTTGGTACGGATAAATTTGTATGTATTCCAATCTTTGAACGTGTATTTATATAGAGATTGGTTCCGCCCGTTCAATCCGCGGTATACTAAAATGAAATTTCTTTATGGCCCGAAAAATCACTTTTTTTTAATGTTTAGCATTTCTTTTTTCTTCATTATGTGTCGGGTTTACAGGGCATTAAATCAATTTATTGGCTCGGTTAGGAGGTTTGTTTGTTTGGTAATTAAAAATAACTCTCTAACGCCACAGATTTTTGGCGACAATTGCACTAGTGTTTTTGGTATCAAGCATCGGCTGGGGATGCACCTTATGTGCGGTTATATCCGCTTTCGAGATTTTGCGCGGCCTTATTTATATGGTTTCTAACAGTTATGGTAATGCTTAAGGAATGTTTGTTTTTATCCTAATTTTTTTTTCAGTTTTTTCCTTCTTCGCCTCTCTCATATGCTGTGCTTTTTATTTTACCCGCCCTCGCCTTAAAAAAATTCATCAATGGTTCGTTAAACAAATCCGAAGGATTTTGCTTGCCCGTCATAGCGGGTTCGCTGGAGCGATTGTGCGTATGATGTTCGGAATTTGGCCATGGTAAGTAAAGTGATGACCAGCTTATTTGCAACCAAAATTTTTAATAAACAAAGAAATCGTTTTGAAAAATTACTTTTTGAGTCGAGAAAAAGATTTTGGATTCGGAAACATGGGGCCTTTAAAAACCTTTGATGTTTTTAGAAACACACCTCCATTGCGACCAAGATGAACAGTTATTTGGTTTGATGTGATTTTCCTTTCCCCCCCCCATTCATTTCTGTATTGATGTTCGCGGGTTGCATAAATAAATGTTGGTCCTCACCCTGACACCCGATTTTGAATTAAAAGTGAACAAAAAAGTGCTCCATTTTTTTATTTTCAGAGATGTACAAAAATAAAAAAACGCATATCCTCAAATCGTCCTCAAGCGTCGGGGCGCTTGCAAATTTCGATCTCTGTCAGCTGAAGTTGAATGCCCACGTCGAACATGTCCAACTCGTCCCCGGCCTCCTAGAAATATTTTAAGACCATTCATGGAAATGAATTGAAGGAAACAATTCAAAAAAGCGTTAAATTGTACCTCAAATTTTTTCAGCAATTCCTGGTATTGTTGTTTGCTGATGGCCAACCCTAACTTTCTGATCTCCTTCGAGAGATCAATTTTTGGTGCAGTCCAATTCAAACCGTCTTTCGCTGGCGTACAAAACTTCATCTTTGCTTCAATCGTGCATGGTTCCAACACTAAATTACAAACGGAAATACCACACTAAATTTTATACAAAAAACCCAAATCAAATACCCCCAAAAACGTTACTGAATTTCGAAAACAAAAAAAAACCGTATTCGTATTCTTCCGGTTCATTTTCATTGACGTCAATTGTCTGTCGCAATGCATCGATTATCGCCCCGGTGTTATTCAGGTCGGAGATCAGGGTTGTCGTTGGGCTCCAAAAAATGCGCAAACTGCGCATTGAGACTAGACTAAATTTTTTTTTGAGATCAAAATGTCGGTACAAAAAAGATTTATTGACTTGTAAACTTGGTCAGCAACCCGCTGAACAATCGGTTTGAAGTTCTTGTCAGTCGTCTAAAATTGAGTTATTTTCAACTTTTGTCTTCGACAAAATTGTCTTAAAATTGTTTTCATTATTATTTCACCAATTTCCCCTCTTCTAAGCAAAATAAACACCAAGGGTTTTAGGATTAGCAACATTGGAGATTAATGGCACTGGAATAATGTTTTACTTCTCATATACAATTCATTAATCTGGGATCGTCCCACTTCCCCGTTCCCCCTTCTTTCCTTAATCCCACAGAAAGTGCCCGTCTCGACGATATGGTGTGCTGATCTAATCGAGGGATGTTTTGCCAATGCCACGACGCTCCCCGTCGGATGGGGCCCTCCCCTTCACCGGCCCGTCTGTTGCCCTGCCCAGTGCCCCTACCCAAGCCTTGCCCCGCCCAAGCCCGTATAAAAGAAAGGATGTGCCAAGGACTTGCTCTCACTTTTTTCTCTTTGCAACGGCAAAAACGACTCTCAACAAACTACAGATCAGAACCACTTTTTTGACTCAACCTTTCTCAACAAACCACCGATCAGAACCACTTTTTTGACTCAACCTTTTTCACAAAGATCAGAATCACCTTTTTGACTCAACCTTTTCCATAAATCACCGATCATAACCACCCTTTTGACCCAACCCCTTTTCCATAAACCACCGATCATTTCCGACTCGACGTTTCCAATAAAGCATTGCCTTGTCTCCGTTTTTTTCGCCTTCCTTGGCTTATTCATCGCCCCGCCCCTTTTGGGAATTACCGATTTGAGTTTTTTGGCCACAGGGATTAAGAGTCTGGTGCTCTTTTTATTTTGAGTGGCTACAACCTTAATTGGGCTAAAATCAATTCCTTAATGAGTTCAATAATAGTCCAACAGCAACTTAGAGAGTGTTTGTTGGCTATCTCTTCCTACGTCAACCAAACCCCCACTATCGAAGCCCTACCTGACGAATCCTCTTCTCTCGATTCCGTATGCCTGACAGCCGAAAGACTGTCAAGGAAGCTAACTCAGGCACAATCTCTCCTGCAAGATTGGACAGCGATCTTGTCTAACTCGGTCAAGGAGATAAGAGAAGAGGAAATGGATTTATTCTCAGCATTTGTGGTTGATAAGGAGACCCCGAGCGAAGTGATGTCCCAGGGATCAGACGTTCAGACTAGGTTAGACTTAAAAATTGACCGAATCCGGGCCCGGTCCAATCAATCAATCCCCAATGGAGCCCATCCAAACAATCATGCCCGCCCATTGATCAACCTCCCGGCACTTCAGCTCCCGGATTTCGATGGGCATGAGGAAAATTGGCCATCCTTTTGGGCCGCCTTTTCCCATACAATTCACGACAATTCAGCCTTAACAGGCGCCCAAAAGCTCACTTATTTGGTCGGTCGCCTTCGAGGCAATTCCAGAGCCTTAATCGATGGCTTCGCTCTCACAGATCACAACTACCCCATCGTTATCGATCTTTTAAAGAGCCGCTTCGGTGATGACCAAAAAAGGGCAGACCGACTCAGGAGTGAACTTTTCCACTTAGCTAAACCCTCGGGGCACTCAAATTCACTGAGAATATTTTCCGAAAATGTTGACCGTATTTGTAGACAATTAGAAAGTTTGGGCAATAATTTAGATGACAACCCTTTTTTGACTGTAGCAATAAAAGAAAAATTGCCCACGGAGGTTAAGGCTCAGTTATATGATAAGGAAATGGAGGAAGGAACTCCCTGGTCCTCTAAACAATGGAGGGAGCGATTGGTACGGGTTGTTCGCCTTAGGGAGGCTATTCATGCCCCTTGGGACATTAGCGCAAGTCAGACTCATCCGCAACCTCCTAAGTCTCCTTCACGCCAAATTGAGCCGATCAAACGCGTTTTTCCGGTGATAGCCGAGCCAAGGAAAAGCATTTTGAGAAATTGCTCATTGTGTTTACGGGAGGGACACCAGCCCTCTAATTGCATGGTGTATCGGTCCGCGGAACAACGCATAGCACGTCTTACCGAGCAAGGCCGGTGTTTGTTCTGTGCGCGTGAAGGACACCGTCGGGACACCTGCTCCTCGACGGTTCTCTGTTTCCGTTGCGGGGGGAGACATCATGTGTGGATTTGTCCCGAACAAAATAAAGTTCCTATCAAGGGAAGCAACTCAATTCCTTTGGGCCAACGGACACCTGTAGTAGGGGGTCACAACGCTCACGTGACCAACCCGGTTGCGCCTCCCAGAGAGGAATCAATAACCACTCGAATTGTCTCCGCAGTGACCAGAAATGACACTTTTGACTCTTTTTCTGAGCAAATCCCCGAGGGGCAAACCCACCCGACCGCTTATTTGATGGTCAAAGAAATAAAGGTTTTTAATAATAATGGACCAATCCCCGTTCCGGTCTCGATATTTTTTGACCCCGGATCCCAGCCTGATTTTATTGCGTCCGACCTGGTTTCTCTCATCAATCCAAAATTGATAAAAAACGAAAAAATGGCTGTCAGAGGATTCTCGGGAAACGCCCCATCTGAAATGCATTTCGACTCCCCCCGCTTTTCAGTCCGCCTAAAAAGGAGGGATGGTGGATGGGAGACAGTTGAACTAAACCAAACTGATGAAATCGTTCCTCCGATTGAATTTGTAAACGAAATATGTTGGAATCAGTCAGAACTGACCAAGATTGGAATATCCGTTAAAAGGCCACAGATTTTATTGGGAGTAAAACAGTTTTGGAAATTCTTTTTGGGTAAAAGGGAGGTCCTCCCGTGTCTGTTCCAAATTGACACCGTTTTTGGCCCGTTTTACGGAGGGCAATTGACCCACTTTTCACCCTCACCGGTCATCCCTTCAACTCACTCTCCATTGGTTTGTAACGTTATAGTTGCAGCACCAAAACCGGAAGAACTGATCAAGAAATTGTGGAGTTTAGAATCGATCGGAATCCGAGACCCCCTAGACCCCAATGACGACGAATTGGCTTTAGACTTATTTAAGGACTCAGTGACATTTAGAGAAGGGAGATACGAAGTTGGGTGGCCTTGGCGCCCAGGGGGAAAGGACCGGTTGCCCAATAACTTTTCTTTAGCCTATTCACGTTTGTCTGGTTTATCTGTTAAGTTACGGACCCACCCTGAATTTAGAGAAAGGTATCAAGCCACCATCTCGGAACAGTTAAGAGGTGGAATCATCGAGCCGGCGGCTCGCACAGGGGTATTCGAACATTTTATACCTCATCATGCCGTCATAAACCCCAAGAAATTGCGGGTTGTATATGATGCATCTGCTCGAGAAAAAGGAAAGGCGTCTCTAAATGATTTGCTCCTTCCGGGTCCGAATTTAGTTCCCGAGTTGGCCGGGATTCTGTTGCGATTCCGGAGCTCTGTTTACCCTGCTCTAGGGGACATAGAAAAGGCCTTTTTAGCTGTCGGATTGCGAGAAGAAGACAGAGAAGCAGCAAAATTCCTCTGGCTGAAGGACCCTTCCCTTCCCCTGAGCCCGGACAATTTACAGATATATCGTTTTACGCGAATCGCTTTCGGCGTCAATTCATCTCCGTTCTTGCTCGCCTCCGTTCTGCGTCACCATTTATCATCAATTGGGGATCCCTTGGGGATGATCAAAAATTTTTATGTGGACAATTTGTTAATTTGCAGCGAGACAGCGAGTGAAGCTGCAGCCGCTGTTCAGACTGCTCGAAAGACGATGTCCATTGCGGGACATGAATCTTCGGGAATTCGTCGCTGCTGATCCGACGATTCTGAAAGATCTCCCTCCCGAAACAGTATTGGTGGGCGAAACGCAGAAAGTCTTGGGGATCAGTTGGAGTTTACCAAGGGACCAACTTATATTCGAATTACCCAACCCATCAGAATTTTCTAGTACTCGGAGGGGAGTGTTAAGCGCTGTTGCATCTTTGTTTGATCCACTGGGCTTGTGTAGCCCTTGCTTAGTCAAGGCTAAATTGTTTTTTCAATCCCTCTGGGACTTAGGTAAGGGGTGGGATGAGCCAATTGGCGAAGAATACGAAAATATTTGGAGATCGATCACTTCGGAATGGAAGGGTTCGCCACTGACCTTTGACCGACTAACATTTAGTAGTCAGGCGACTCTGCAGTTACATATCTTTTCCGACGCAGGGCCAAATTCCTTTGCTACGGCAGTTTATTTACGTGCCGAGCATAACGATGACGCCAAAATCTCACTTTTGTTCTCTAAGTCGCGTTTAAGACCAAAGAAAGCGAGAAATGATGGTCTTACAATTCCCCGATTAGAACTACTGGGTTTGATCATAGCGGTACGAGCGAAAAATTTTGTTGTTGCCAATTTCGGCCGCTCTTTTGAGAAAACTGTTTTTTGGGTAGATTCTCAAATTGTGTTGTCCTGGCTAGCCAACCCCGCTCCACAACCGGTTTTCATCGCAAATCGATTGTCTGAAATCAGGTGTGAAAGAGAGGCCTTCTTTCGCTACGTTCGCTCCTCAGACAACCCCTCTGACTTGGGCACGAGGGGAGTGTCTCAGGCCGAGTTACGAGAGAGCAGACTTTGGCATTTTGGACCTAATTGGCTTAAACAACCGGAGCGAGATTGGCCAAATGAGTTCCGTGAAATTACTCTGCCCACGGACGTCCCAGCTGGCCCCAAGGAAGGATCCTCGCTAACCGTTGCGCCCATTCAAACGTGCCCGGCAGATATTTCCCGGTTAGACCCTACCCGTTTTCATAGTTGGACCAAATTAATAATCACCATCACTTTCGTACTATGTTTTATCAGTAAGCTACTCGGAAAAGGTGAGAAACTGAAAAAATTGTTTCCGCTGTTGTCCAAATTAGAGGGGGCGGACCCATCTTCTTTTGCCGCTAGGACTGTAGCAAAAATATGGATCCTAAAAAGAGAACAGGCAGAAACACACCCGGGAGAGGGCACTTTTCTTGGCGATGATGGGTTGATCCGCCTTCGAACTCGAATGGCTAATGCTCAACAGCCTAAGCAATTTCAAAAACCCAGTAATTCTCCCTCGAGAGTCTTGGGTCACCCGGCTACTTATTCTGTCCGCTCATCACTCAGTTGCCCATGCAGGAATTGACTACACTTTGACCAAATTTCTAAGTGAATTTTGGTGCATGAGAGCGCGACGATTAGTCAAAAGTGTATTGAGGGAATGCACGATTTGTAAAAGAGACAAAGCCGTCAAATTTGCGCTACCTCCCATGCCCCAACTCCCTTCGGTGCGTACCATTCCCAGCCCCCCATTCACCTTTGTCGGGCTTGATTATTTGGGTCCCACTTTGTTTAAATCTCCGGAAGGGCCTAAGAAAGCATGGATCCTGCTCCTTACATGCTTGAGTTGTAGAGCAGTCCATTTAGAATTGGTAGACTCATTAAATGCCTCTGACTTTCTTGCGGCATTTCGTCGATTCGTAGCCCGACGCGGCACCCCAAAACGGGTTTGGTCTGACAATGGAACCCAACTAGTCCTAGGCAGACAACTTCTAATGGCTTATTACGACCTACCCGTTGAATGGAAATTGATTCCCCCGCAAAGCCCATGGGCGGGAGGGGTGTATGAGCGAATGGTGGGAATAGTTAAAACGGCGTTCCGCCGTTGCCTTGGCCGATCATCCCCCACTTGGACTCAATTACAGACTTTATTATGTGAGATTGAAGCCATTGTTAATGGTCGGCCGATCACCTTTGTGTCAGACGAAAAGGATGGCCCCAAACCCCTTCGCCCTTTAGACTTTTTGTCTCCCCACTCACAGAATACAATGATCGAGCCGAATGAACCTGACAAACCTTTTAACCCATCGCCTCCCGAGAAGTTAGCACATTTGTGGTTTCTCACCAATGAATCGCTAAGGCACTTTTGGCAAATATGGAGTCGAGACTATTTACTTATTTTAAGAGGGCGAACCCAAGATACGCATGCCGGCCCGAGAATTTCAGTTCCGGGGCCGCCAAGGATCGGCGAGGTAGTCCTTATCCAGCAGGAGGATTTTCCCCGAAATCATTGGCCCCTCGGGAGAATTTTGGAATTATTCCCCCCCGAAAAGCCCCGAAGTGCTAAGGTGCTGTTAGCCGACAAACGGGAGTTGGTGCGGTCAATAAACCACCTGGTACCATTGGAAGCGGTGCCGGAATGGGAAGAAGTGCCTACGGGCGATCACCCGATGGAGAGAGAGAAAAGGGAACGGACAAAAAGGGGGAAGGAAAGTCCCCCCCGAAAAATGAAGTGGGCCGACCGCCCCCCTCTTCCCGCGGGTTCCCAGCCAATGAAAAAGGGGGCGCCACTCGGATTTAGATGGGCTAAACGTCATCCGCTCGCGTCTGCCCTTTTGTCGGTCGTCCTCTTTGTCGCCACAGCAGCTGCTTCCCCCCGAATGGTTACGTGTGATGAGCAGGGAATTTGGCTATTTTTAAATCCAAAGGCCGAAAATGCACTCATTTGTTGTGAGGGGATTTGTAGCAGCAGGAAGCATACCATTCCTTATTTGCTTCCTCTCCCCTCGGATTTATTAGCCAGCGGATTTGAGTGTCATATTTCCTATTCCATAGCCGGGGAAAAAATCTCATCTAAGGTACAATGTGATCCTGTGGAGGGATGTAACCTTATAAAGTGCTATCTGTGCTGGGATCGGATTCTAAACCCGCACTGCTCTCCCTTGTTACTTGCCTTCATACTTGGCACAATATTCGGGGTGGTCGGAATAATATTGTGTATTTGTGTTCTAGGGAGTTTAAGATGGTGGAGGGGGCTTGGGCGCTGGCCCGAATTATCATTTTTTCACAAAAAATCCGCAAGGGGCGAGAGACCCGAACCGTCCGTCCGATTTAGACTGGGCTCGAGTGACGTTGAGGGATCAGAGGAAGGGAGCTGAACTCTCCCTAAACCTTGGAAATCAGCCCATAGAAGCTGTCACGAACGATCCCCTTTTTTCGCACCCTCAAACATCGCGCCCAAGGCGTTTGACCCGCTTAGGATACGCGTTGGCCCCTTCCTTTTTCGGAATTGTTTTAGTCTTCATTTGGGTCTCATCGGCGTGGGCCGGGTTAGAAGTGATGTCGATTTCTGCAAATACTGAAGAATGTTCGGTTGACCACGACAGCACCACTTGCTCCTTTAATAGCGTTACTTCACTCACTTTGCTTCCGGTCGGTCCAAAAAGTAGAGCTAATATTTCATACCCCACATATTGTACCTATGGGAAGTCTATTTTTTGTCGCCAAGGGGTTATCTCTTCAATGCGTGAAGGAAAGCCGGGGATGGACACGGTCTTTCAGAGTCAACATATCCTCAGTTCTAAGGTGCCCGGCAGCCGGATCGTGTGTGGGTTCATTCTGTTCGGATTTAGAACCTCACCAGTCCGTTACGGAATTAGGGGAGGAATTCCCGGGGCTCAATTTCTGCCAAGAAGCCTCCGGTTTCCTCTTTAGAGGATGTTTGTCCCCGTCCGCTGCATGCCTTTTTTACCGAATTTTTGCAGAAAACGTCTCCACTTTTGTTTACGAATTGATTCAATGCCCTTCTTGGCAATTTCATTTGCGGTTAATAATAACACTAGAGATAAAGGGCGCTGCCTACTCAGAAGAAATCGACCTGTTCCCGGGAATTACGCACCACTGGAACATAGCCAATTTATCTCTGGTTTTTTCTCCTAGCGGACTTCCCCCACTCCCATTCTTGGGGAAGAGCTTTATCACAAATCGAACGCATGCGGCGGTAGCCCCGGAATGGCTCACACACTTGCTATGTGAATCCGAATTGGCTGCTGCACATTCAAATTGCTCTTTGGCCCCCTGATGTGTGCCACTCATGCCATACGCATTATGGAGCTGCTGTGGTGAAATGCCTTTGCCGAGGGCAATATAACATAGAAAAGGCAATGGCGGACCCTTTGAAAAAACTCCCAATTTCGGTCGGACACCTACAGATTGAATATGGGGATCGGGGTATACAAAGCGCATTTCCATACTCCCCAGTCAATTTATTAGTCAAAATGCGTGGCACTCGCCTCGCTGTTCGGCACGCATCTGCCAAGTGCACAATTTTTCCCGGCCGACTTAAAGGGTGTCACAGTTGTAGAACGGGTGGCAGGTTCAATTACACATGTGCTTCCTCCCAGGGAGAGTCGTTCGCTAGCATCGAATGTGCCGATGGAACGATGTGGGTGACTCGGTGCCACCCTAAAGGACATTCTGACTCAGTGGTACTCTCATGGTCCCACCCCGACGTGAAGACACGCTGTCGAGTTGACTGTTCGGGAGAGAAAACGTATTTTGAGTTAGAGGGACGATTAATGTTTTTATTGTCACGAGAAGAGGACTACTTTTCACTTAGCTCAGCCCAAGGGAAAAAAGGGCACTTATACCGGAGGGGTGACACTTCCGCAAATAAAATTCGCCCTCTTCCAATCAGTAGGATCAGTCACCCAGGCAGTATTAGCTGTGACTGTCGGCGTTTCATGGCTCATTTTGTTTTTGATAGCCGTCAGGTTTTGCCCATTGATCGGGTTGTCTATGTTATGCCGCCCCCAAGCTCCTGCAGGGGTGGTTTTAGCTCGGGCAGCAAAGAAGAGAAGGCCCGGGCGACGGGCGCGCAAAACGCGGAATTATAACCGCGCTCAGACGATGTAACACAATGATCTGATCATTCTCTCTCCCGCGGTTCTGTTGCTTCCCCCCCCCCCTTATTTTTTCTCTTCATTATTTAGGCGGTATATTCTTTTTCGAATTTTAGCCAAACCTTCGAAATTAAAAGGGGAAAATGATCATGAACCACGCGATGACAGGTGCGCCTCGCCAATATTCATACCCGGCCCACCACAACTCGTACCCCACGCTGATGACGGCCCCGCAACACCTGGCAACCCCATATCCCCCCTCAGCGTACGCGGAAGGACATCAACAACCGCAACACATGCCCGCCCCAAATCAACCGCAACAAATGCCCGCCCCAAACCAACCGCAACAAATGCCCACCCCAAATCAACCGCAACAAATGCCCGCCCCAAATCCACTGCAATACATGCCCGCCCAAATGCAACTGCAGCAAATGCCCGCCCACATGCTACCGCAACCCATGTCCGGTCAAATGCAACCGAGACCCATGCCCACCCAAATGCAACTGCAGCCCATGGACCAACCCCCGTGGGGTCAAATCAACCGTACGTTGAATGACCTCTTGCAGGTCACACGTGCCCAACGCGGGCTCATGGAGCAATTGGTGGTTGGTTTAGCCGCCAAAAGAGTGGAGCAACAGATAGGAGGGCCGGCTAATCGATGGAACGGGAAACGTCCCCGCCAGCGTTTTGTGAAAGGTGGCGGGGCGATCGCCCCCCTCTTTGGGAGCAAGGGGGTTGGCGGGGCCCGTCCTTCCCGCTTTCAGAATGCTCAAGCGCCGGTCGCCTCGGTGGGGGTGGTAACAACTCCAGCGCTGGCGGTCCAGAACGAATCGATCCCCCCGGTGGTGCAAGGACAGGAACAAGCTCGCGCGACCAAAGCTTCGTCGGTTTGAGGGCCCCTTTGGGGCTTTTTCCGGCCCTCTTTTGGGGAGCCTGTCTTCGACAAAATTGTCTTAAAATTGTTTTCATTATTATTTCACCAATTTCCCCTCTTCTAAGCAAAATAAACACCAAGGGTTTTAGGATTAGCAACATTGGAGATTAATGGCACTGGAATAATGTTTTACTTCTCATATACAATTCATTAATCTGGGATCGTCCCACTTCCCCGTTCCCCCTTCTTTCCTTAATCCCACAGAAAGTGCCCGTCTCGACGATATGGTGTGCTGATCTAATCGAGGGATGTTTGGCCAATGCCACGACTCTCCTCCGCCCGTCGAAGGGGGCCCTCCCGTTCCCCGGCCCGTCTGTTGCCCTACCCAAGCCTTGCCTCTACCCAAGCCTCGCCCCTACCCAAGCCTTGCCCCGCCCAAGCCCGTATAAAAGAAAGGATGTGCCAAGGACTCGCTCTCACTTTTTTCTCTTTGCAACGGCAAAAAACGACTCTCAACGAACCACCGATCAGAACCACTTTTTTGACTCAACCTTTTTCACAAACCACCGATCAGAACCACCCTTTTGACTCAACCTTTTCCATAAATCACCGATCATAACCACCCTTTTGACCCAACCCTTTTCCATAAACCACCGATCATTTCCGACTCGACGTTTCCAATAAAGCATTGCCTTGTCTCCGTTTTTTTCGCATTCCCTTGGCTTATTCATCGCCCCGCTCTTTTTGGGAAATTACCGATTTGAGTTTTTTGGCCACAACTTTCGATCACACTTTCGACAAACCTGAAAATCCAACGAGTCTATTACTGTAGAAAATGGTCGTTCTCGATTGGGAACTTTGTCCTCATATCGAATATGGACTCGTTTGATGTGCATTCGGATCTTTTTGCTCATTTGAGAAATCAACATATCCCATAAGTCATCCGGCGATGACTCTGAAAAAAAATAAATCGGAAAATTCTAAATAAAATTCTTTTGCTAAACCTTGACGATTCCGTCTGGTTTCCAATAACAGTTTTTTCTGTTTAAGTTGCTGTTCATTTTGATTTGGCACAAAGATAAGATAAACGTCACTTAAAATTCATATTATCCATCAATTAAAAAAAAAAATTAACAACAAAATGAAACCTGATTTCCGCAACAATCGGTTTGCTCCAAAAAGCCCAAGGAATTTTCAAAGCCAAACTTTGAATGTATCCAAAACTCAGCCTCACTGGTAAATCAAATTCGTCCAGCGCAGTCTCTTTGATGTCAAGCTGATTTAGCTGAACGTCTCCTAACAATAAAGTTGTTTAAAGGTAAGATAATAAGTGCAAAGAACCTCCCCAAATGCCAATATCCAGTTGAGACTCGCTCAACGTGTTTACATAAGTGTCCAAATACTCGTTGAGAAAATCGACGATAAAAGATTTAAAAATCATATTGAATATTTTGTTGTTGCTAAAAAATAAGTAAAATCTAATTAGAGAGTAAATTACGAACGAAAAAATGGAAATGCTTTAATTTCTTTTGTGTATGCTCGTCAGTAGAGTGCGGATTTTTAGGCTTAAGCCCGTCAGCTTTGTTTTTTCGCCGAAAATTCCGTAAAAAATCGTAATAATTCGAATTTTTAATTTTTCTTGCCAAGATCGCTAATTCTTTGAACATTTGTTACAGTTCCGTGACAGTGTACAAATGAATTTAGCAGTCTCAGTGGTGAAATGCCGGATGGTGAGTTCGATTGTACACATTTTTAAAGGGTTTAACAAAATGGGAATTCGCAAACTGTAAGATTGCCCCCTTTCCTCAAGCATAAATGCTTCCTAAGGCGTTGAAATTGGGGGGAACGAACCATTCCGAGTGTGGTCGAAGTGAATGCTTTTGTGAAATTCGTCATTGACCTGCAAAACAAGGGTTTTTTTGCCACTAGAATGGGTGTTTAGTTCGCAAAGTATCTACACATATTCGTTTGGCTTTTGATTTTTAGCCAACACGAATTTGCAGCGGATTTTTTCTTGCATGTAAAAATTTTGAAATTTTAACAACGGTTAGAAAATTGGTGTAATTGTTGAAACATTACATTGTTCGTTGTTGGGTGGGTGGAGTTTTGATTCACCCTCCCCCTTTTTTACAATCCAAATCCGACCCAAACGACGGGAATATTTTCTAAATAATTATTTTTGTTTAGAAATTGTTCCAAGCGATCACCATCCAAGTGCTTCAGGACATTTTCGATGTGTCGACCGTAAATTGTTGTGAAAGACTCTTCGAGATTGTTGAGGTCAACACTGACACATGAAAAACAGTTTTTTTTATATTACTTATAAAAAAAAAATTTTACATAAAAAAAAAAAAAAATCATATTTGAACCTTTTTCTGCTTAAAATTTCAAAAATTGTCAACTTTTTATTTATTAACGGTTGTTATTTTAAGGCGTTTTTCTTTGACTCCTACAAAAATTTGGTTTTGCGAATGTGCAATGATTAGCTAAGGCGCATTTTGATTTGTTGGCCAATTTAAATTCAAAATTTACTGTGGTCTGTCTGAGCAATTCTCTGATCAGACCCGTAGATTGACAGATATGTTCAGTTTTGAAATGTTTTTTTGTCGATTGATGCAACGCCGCTCATTTTGCGTTCTTTTTATTAAAATGAAAGCTTTCCGAATTTTTACGTTTTTTGTTTAGCGATGTGATTGGTGTAATTTCGGTGGATTACAATTTGTACGTGAAATTTTGGGAGCTGCTAAAGTTTTATGCAAACCGAAATTTGCTCATCGAATACAACGCGTTCAAAAACTGCCATGAGGTAATATTAAATTGTTTTATTTGAAAAGTTGTTCAAATTTAGGGGTTGTACGAAATTCTTGCCGGGGGGGGGGAAATGACTCGGGGAAAAGGGGGGGGGGGGAAAGGGGGGAGACGGCGGGAAGTAACCGACCGGCGGGGGGGGGGGGGAATGACTCGGGGTAAAGGGGGGGGGGGAAACGGAGGGAAGTAACCGGCGGGCGATTGCACAAATTGAATATAATCTTCACACACAAATGCTTTCACATTTGTCATTGTTATGTTAAGACTTGCAACGTCCAATAATTCAAACTAATTTAGAGTTTAGTTTGGCCCAGTTGAATTGGGAGATGTTTATTTGAAATAAATATTTTCCTGAAACTTTTTTAAATTTTCAAAATTTTTGGGCCTTTATTATATTTTTTTGATTAAAGTTATTCCCTACAGAACTGGTCCAGCAAGCACCGGAAATTGTCCGCGAATATGTCAGCTCAAAACATTTACCGGTGGGCACTCAAGCGGCCGATATGTACAGCTTGGCCATGGTTTTATACCAAATTCTGTTCAAATTGGAGCCGTTTTATGAGCGCAACTTGCCCTATAACAGTAACAATTCTTCTGATTAAATTATTTAATTAGATATACAACTTTTTTATATTATTATAATTAAAGGGCAGATTTTTAGGTTTTTACCTTTTTCTTTTTGCGGTTGAACATTGTTTTAAATGCAAAATACCTAGCAGTTCTAAAACAAAAAGATACCGTTTTTGGGTTTGGCTAATTATGACAAAAAATTAAAAAATGTTTTGAAGCAATATTTACATTTATTTGTGATAATTATTATTTTTTCTTAAAGCCAGTTGGTGAATGACTCTGATTGATATCATTTTTTTGCCCACTTTTAACACCTATTTTGAGGTTTTTTTGAAGTTTTTTTGAATTTATTTAAGTACCTAAAGCCCGCCCGGCTTTAATAGCATCTAAATAAATATACGTTGCGTCTTTTAATATAATATTTGTTTGATGCACACAGAAATTTTGTCCAAAATCGCTATGGCCAACGAGAATGATCAGATCATCCGTCCGTCCTTTCCCAATCAGCAAAATTTGCCCAATCAACGGGGGGAGGAGGAGTTGGACGCGTACAATTTGCAGCTGCTGTCCGCCATCGAGGCGTGCTGGCTGGAAATTCCCGAAATGCGGCCCAACATCAAACGCATGAAGGCCATTGTGTTCGCAAATCTCAAGTCCAGCGGCAGCGGCTCGTTGGTGGATCAGATGATCAAAATGATGGAGGATGTAGGTGTACACCTTGATATTGTTGGCATTATGTATGCCGTATGCCGGCAAAATTGGTGATCCAGTCCCACCTCCCGGGGATGGCCACATATCCGTGTGTTTACACCCGGATATGGATGGGACTGGAGCTTAGACTTGAGGACCGATCGAAAATCTCGTCGAGTTTAGCGAGATTTCAATCGAGAGGCTCGATCAGTCCGATCTCTAGATGGTTCCATTGATTTTTCTTAGTCATATATGATTTGTTCAAAGTAACCGAAACCCGAGACTGCGAATCCCCGACTCCAAAACCGGAGTCGCAAACTTTTTGGCTGATCCAATTCAAAAACCGACCTGACATTTTTTTGACCCGGTGCTTTTACGGTTTGGAATTTTACACTAAATATTTTTAGTTTTAGAATTGTAACTTCTTGTTATTCAATGCCCCTAAAAGCCTTAATAATTCTATTTTGGGTTTGCGGCACCAATGAATGAATAATCCAAATAATTGTTTCTGCTTTCAGTACACCACCAACTTGGAGCAGTTGGTTAAGGAACGCACACAAATGTTGGAGGATGCTTAGCAGCAAGCCGACCGTCTCCTCAAAAGCATGTTGCCATCAACAATTGCCGAGGATTTGAAGGCATTTTTAATCAATTTAAGGGAATTTTAAATTGCAATTAATTGTTAAATGTTTATTTTTTGAGAAAGTTAAACAACCATGGGTATTTTCTAAATGAAAGTTATAATTTTATTTGTTCTTAATTACATTTAAATCTTATAAAGCAAAAAAAGTGGCAATTTGTTCAATAGAATTAAATTTCAATTAGGTAAACAAAATTTATTTTTCCATTTAATTGGGCCAAAAATTTTTTCCTTCCAATTTTTAGAATTTTTATACAAATTCATTTTTATTGTTGAACTTATTAGGCTGGACGCTCTGTGCTTCCACAACTCTACGCAAATGCTACCGTTCTCTTTTCCGACATAAGAGGGTAATTAATTAATAATTATAAATTTTAATTAAACAAATTAATTTTTTCCTTTTTTAATTTTAGTTTTACGCGCATTTCCTCCACCTCGACACCGCTCCAAGTGGTCAATTTCCTTAATGACCTTTTCAGCGGTTTCGACGCAATCATCGTCAAGCATGACGCGTTCAAAGTGGAAACGGTACACACAGCAGACAATAATTAATTATGCGCTTCTTACTCGAGAATGGACTGGTCCAATCGACATTTTTTTTAATCGAGAATCTTGACAAATCTCGATCGAAAAACGTCGAGATTTGATCGGGAATCTCAGAAAATCTATATATAAAAAATAAATCCGTAAAGTTTCAAATGTTCTTTTTTTGGGTCGCATGATCGTTAAGAGCACCTTCTCGTTTTCAGCAACTTTAAATATTCAAACAATTAATTTTTAATCGTTTTTAACGTTGTTTCTGATTTTTTTGAGTGAATGGGATTTGCTTAAACCATTTATAATTTCGAGATTATTTTTGGATTATCCGCAAATTAGGTGTCAGATTTGCATGATCGATCGATCTAATTAGTTTCGCTGTGTCGAACAAACGCTTTCTGATCAGATTGGCGACGCATATGATCGTGTCTGGATTTCCGCGCGAGAATGTCAACGCGCATGTGCAACACATTTCGGAGATTTCGTTGAAAATGCGCACTTTTGTGTCCAATTTCAAATTGGCCCATCGTCCAGAGGAGTCGATCCTGTTAATCAATCCCATTAAACTAAAGTTATTGAGCGAAATTTCGGGAATTGGGATTTTTTGGGACCTAAATCCCGAGCTTTTACAAGGACGAGGAAAATCTAGGGAGAAATTGCGGTTTTGCGCCCTGTAAATTGCCGACTTTTGAAATATTTGTAATTCCCTGTCTCGGCTTTTTTTTCTTCAAGAATCCCGGGGTTTGTTCAATTCCATAAATTAAACTTTTTGTTTTTTCCAGGGCAAAGGTGAAGTGACCACACATTTTCTGGAAGGCAAAGAGCAATCCTTCAACTTGGGCCAGCAATCGTATGGGAGGAAGAAGTGAAAATGGAAGGAGCGCGCAGCCCATTCATTTATTTGACTTGAAATTTGCGCTCGCTTTTTCATTAAAATTTACTAATTTAAAACGCTGCCCGACGAGAAATTTTTAACTGATCCAAAACGACGAAAAATCCGCCAGTTTTTGTGAAACTCGCCGGCTCGCCAAAAAGTCCGGGACAAATGTTACTCCTTTCATAATGTTACGTTAGCATTATATAAATTTTTTATTTGTTATGATTATTTTTTCAACAATTTAGAGTAATAAAAATCTTTAAAAAAAAAATCAAACTCATTTGCTTATTTCAATGTCTTATATTTGAGATTTTTTCAATTTTGTCCATCGAAAAGTGCATTTAAATGGGCCACAATGGGCACGTTGCAGCGGGACACCAACCGGCCAATGATCAGCATTTCTTAAATTTGAACAAAATTGATAATAATTGATAATTCATTCATTAAAGGAAGTTTAAAAAATTTTTTAAAAAAATATATAAAACAATTAGCGTGATACGCATTAAAAAAGTGCCCACCGTTGTTGCACCCGGGTCCAAAATACACGCTGGCATTGCGCAAATAATGCAAGTAGGCGGCATGCTCAACACCGCTGAACCGGTTGCACGACTCCATTGTGTAAAAAAATTACAAATTTTGTTATTCCTTGTTTTTTGACAGGGATTTTAACCCATTTCTCCTTATAAAATTCGGCTCACTAATCTCGCGGGGTTAATTACCATAATTAGTAATTACTCGAATATCGGTTTTTTTTGTTCAAAAAATAAAGGGGCCGCCTACCTGAAAGTTTAACCCTTCCGGCAAAAGGTTTCGCTCTTTCAAATCGTTGGCACACATTTTGAGCACCAACGGTTCGTGGATGATGTTCGGGTTGTTCGGCTGCAAATGTGCAATTTTTATTGCATTTTCTGTCGTTTGCTGGCATAAGACGATCAGCGAACATTTAAGGGAGAGAAATAACGGTAAAACACAAAAATGGGCACCTTTCATTTTGCCCAAAAATTGAGGCATTAAAATTGCTGAAAAGGAAAGACCATTTATGGCACTTCGAATGATATTTTAAAAGAAAATTTAATTTATTCTTTTTGTACATACATTGGAACCATTTTATTCCATCAACATCTTTAATAGTTGCGTTTTTTAAATTTAAATTATGTGAATCCATTAATTAAATTTTCAAGCAAATATATTATTTAAAAGTCGGTAAATGCTGGATAATCTTTAAAAATTCTCAAAAAATGATAATTTTTTAAAGCAAAAAGTATTAATGTTTAATGTTAAAATTGTATTAAATTCGAAAAAGGCTGAATGTTAAAGCAAATCCTCAAGCATAAGCATATAAATGAACTGTTAAACAAACTCATTTCCTTCCACCAACGCCCACTTTTCGTCTCAAAATATGGCTATGCAAGCGAAACATATTGAAAAATGTTTCAGATTTTCAATTTTATTACCAAACAATAAATCTTTCCCCTTCATTTCAGAATTTGACCGCTAATATTCTGAAAATAAAAAAACAGAACAAATTTCGTCTCAAAATATGGATATGCAAGCGAAACATATTGAAAAATGTCTCAGATTTTGAATTTTATTACCAATCAATAAATCTTTCCCCCTCATTTCAGAATTTGACCGCTAATATTCTGAAAATAAAAACAGAACAAATTTTGTCTCAAAATATGGATATGCAAGCGAAACATATTGAAAAATGTCTCAGATTTTTAATTTTATTACCAAACAATAAATCTTTCCCCTTCATTTCAGAATTTGACCGCTAATATTCTGAAAATAAAGAACAAATTTCGTCTCAAAATATGGATATGCAAGCGAAACATATTGAAAAATATCTCAGATTTTCAATATTACCAATCAATAAATCTTTCCCCCTCATTTCAGAATTTGACCGCTAATATTCTGAAAATAAAAAAACAGAACAAATTTCGTCTCAAAATATGGATATGCAAGCGAAACATATTGAAAAATATCTCAGATTTTCAATATTACCAATCAATAAATCTTTCCCCCTCATTTCAGAATTTGACCGCTAATATTCTGAAAAATAAAAAAACAGAACAAATTTCGTCTCAAAATATGGATATGCAAGCGAAACATATTGAAAAATGTCTCAGATTTTCAATTTTATTACCAAAAATAAATCTTTCCCCTTCATTTCAGAATTTGACTGCTAATATTCTGAAAATAAAAAAAACAACAAATTTTGTCTCAAAATATGGATATGCAAGCGAAACATATTGAAAAATGTCTCAGATTTTCAATTTTATTAGCAATCAATAAATCTTTCCCCTTCATTTCAGAATTTGACCGCTAATATTCTGAAAATAAAAAAACAGAACAAATTTCGTCTCAAAATATGGATATGCAAGCGAAACATATTGAAAAATGTCTCAGATTTTCAATTTTATTACCAAACAATAAATCTTTCCCCTTCATTTCAGAATTTGACCGCTAATATTCTGAAAATAAAAAAAACAGAACAAATTTTGTCTCAAAATATGGATATGCAAGCGAAACATATTGAAAAATGTCTCAGATTTTCAATTTTATTACCAAACAATAAATCTTTCCCCTTCATTTCAGAATTTGACCGCTAATATTCTGAAAATAAAAAAAACAGAACAAATTTTGTCTCAAAATATGGATATGCAAGCGAAACATATTGAAAAATGTCTCAGATTTTCAATTTTATTACCAAACAATAAATCTTTCCCCTTCATTTCAGAATTTGACCGCTAATATTCTGAAAATAAAAAAACAGAACAAATTTCGTCTCAAAATATGGCTGAAAAATGTCTCAGATTTTCAATTTTATTACCAATCAATAAATCTGTACCCCTCATTTCAGAAGTTGTCCGCTAATATTCTGAAAATAAAAAAACAGAACAAATTTTGTCTCAAAATATGGATATGCAAGCGAAACATATTGAAAAATGTCTCAGATTTTCAATTTTATTATCAAACAATAAATCTGTCCCCCTCATTTCAGAAGTTGTCCGCTAATATTCTGAAATAAAAAAAACAGAACAAATTTCGTCTCAAAATATGGCTGAAAAATGTCTCAGATTTTCAATTTTATTACCAATCAATAAATCTGTACCCCTTATTTCAGAAGTTGTCCGCTAATATTCTGAAAATAAAAAAAACAGAACAAATTTCGTCTCAAAATATGGCTAGGCAAGCGAACCATATTGAAAAATGTCTCAGATTTTCAATTTTATTACCAAACAATAAATCTTTCCCCTTCATTTCAGAATTTGACCGCTAATATTCTGAAAATAAAAAAAAACAGAACAAATTTCGTCTCAAAATATGGATATGCAAGCGAAACATATTGAAAAATGTCTCAGATTTTCAATTTTATTATCAAACAATAAATCTGTCCCCCTCATTTCAGAAGTTGTCCGCTAATATTCTGAAATAAAAAAAACAGAACAAATTTTGTCTCAAAATATGGATATGCAAGCGAAACATATTGAAAAATGTCTCAGATTTTCAATTTTATTACCAATCAATAAATCTTTCCCCCTCATTTCAGAATTTG
>JAIXHY010000057.1:0-107002 GCA_020449905.1 Globodera pallida
CTGATCAAAAAATATCTTTTATTTTGACTATTGTACAAATGTTTAACAACACGAAATAATTTTTATTTCTAAATAATATCATTTTATTTTCCTATCTTATGATCAAAACACTAAAATGGGCGGCGATTAATTCTTTTTTGCTCATTCTCACGAATTTTTAACTAGTTATATTTATATATATTTTTTAATTTTTTTCATAATCTTTTTTTTTATAAACGAAAGTTTTTTATAATTATGAGCTTATCGATTTCTTTTTCTTATAATATTTATTTTTGAAATCTTATTGTATATAATATTATTGCTTGTTTAAATTCAGGATTAAAACTCATAATAAGCAGGGATGGCACTTTTAGGCAAATGCCTATTTTTCTGCGAACTCGGCACAGTGAGATAAGCACGAAAAACATGTTTTTAGCTTTATTTGGAGCTTCTAGAGTGGGCTTTATAATGCCTATTTTGGGGTTTTTGTGCCTAATGCCTATTTGTGCCTATTTCGACATTTTTGTGCCTATTTCATGCCTATTTCGACATTTTTGGCGACTTTTTCAGGAAAAATTCCTGCACTGCTAAAAATAAAGAAAAAATGACGTTTTTCAAGAAAATTTTGATATAAATTTCCAAACAATATTGAATTATGTTTTTAAGAAGGGAGTGCCCCTGAACGGCATGTTGCTGAACTGAGTTTCCATGAACTGGACAGTGAGTGGTCAATGGCATGTTCATGAAATGCTGGTCGCCTCTGAACAGGATGTTGTTAAACGACATTTTCCTGGGCGGGCTTTTCCTGAACGGTCGGCGGACAGTGGGCATAATTTGGTGTGACTTAAACAAAGAAAAGCGTTTAATTTCGTTTACGGCGGTGAATCACTGAAATATTTTAATTTCAAATCATAAGATTTATAAAATGATTAAAATAATTTAAGCAATAGTTAAGCGACCAGCAGCAGACGCACCTCAGTGAATAATTAACTGATCAATGTTTTTTTCCGTTGAATCAGTAGTGATCAGACCAAACAGAATTTTGTGCATGTCGTCGCCCCCCCCCCCCCCCGGCGCTACTCAATTTTTAATCCCTCGTGAGAGCAGCGACAATGGTCCCGATGATGGATTTGGGGGATGAAAGTGGAGGAAATCCTACAAAATTTCACCGCATTCCATCGTCCGAATAAAATGTGCACTACGTTTTAGTTATTGACAGAAAAAGCCGCCGAAAGCGGAAAATCCCGAATAAAATCACAGTTCTTCATTTTTTATGTATAAAATACTGCCATGCTGATAGGAATAGCCGAGAAATTTTTGAATTTTTGATGGAATTGTTTAAAAAATTTCAACTGAACGCTCAAGGCGCCAGAGACCTTTGAACTACAATAACTTTTCTTGGAACTAACCAAGCTAAGCAAATTCGGTACCAATTGAAAGCTTTAGTTGGGTAGATTTTGTATTAAAATCAACGACATGATTAGATCCATTTTCAAAAAGTTAATAATGGCATTTCCTAATAGAAGTAATAAAGGCATTAAAAATTTTTTTATGTAAATTAAAGGAATTTCAGAAAAAATTTTGAAAATAAGCAGTTATTTTCATTTTTTTTGGTGGCAGAATTTTTAGTAGTAGAAATGTCAATTTTTAAGGGCGCATTTTTTTAAAATTTGAAAAAGTCGATCCTTTCGTTTTTATTGCATTTTTGTTAAGGATTTTTTAAAAATGGCGAAATATGGATAAAATATGGAATATGGATAAAAATCGCAAAATATGGATTATAAAATGGGCTCTAGAACAGGGATCGTAACTAGTGTGCGGCACGATACGATATTTCGATAAAAATATCGCGATATATCGCGATATTTATATCGAAATATCGTATCGAATATCGTATCGGAAAAAAGTTATTATTTCGATATTTTTCGATACCGATATTTTATCGAAATATCGTATCGAATATCGTATCGAAAAGTTAAAATATCGCGATATTTTATCGCGTTTGTTCACTCAAAATGTATCCCAATTTTAATGGATTATATTGATTTAATGTTTGAATTTTGTGTGAGACATACTTTGACAAAAAATTTCAGTTCTTTTTTAGTGGGGCAACCAATAAATCCATGGCTTAGTGGTCTGTCATTCGGTAAGTTGAATTTTGCTTTGTGGGTTCGAACCCGCTTGGGTGGAAGCAATTTTTTTTTTTGCCTCTTGTCACGTATACTTTTCCCTGATTAATAAAATTTTTTAAATAAATTTTTTAAAATAATTTTAATTAAAATACGCGCAAAAGTCAAATTTTTAAGAAAATTCATCGCATCTTTTCGAATTTTTTTCCTTCAAATTTCTTAACGAAGGTTGCCAATTTTTGTAAAATTCCCCTGGCGGCGCCTATCGGCACCTCCGCTCTCATGTAAACCAATTTGTTTTGAAAATTTTTCGATCGCAAAATGCTTAATTTTGCAAAAAATGTTGGTGAAATTTGTTAACAAAATCCCAAAATTTTTCCGACGCACCTGTCGGCATCGTCGGGCTCTTACGATTTCTTGAAAAGGGCGGATTCTCATGGTGGAGTTGAAGAGTTAATTTAACTTTTTATTGTTGCGTTTTTATGACTTTTTTTGCATATTAGTCAAAAAAAAATTTGGGAAAAAATATCGCGATATATCGGTTTTTTTTTCGATATTTTTCGATACCGATATTCTATCGAAATATCGTATCGAATATCGTATCGGAAAAATGTCAGTAATTCGATATTTTTCGATACCGATATTCTATCGAAATATCGTATCGAATATCGTATCGAGGCCATTGCCGCACACTAATCGTAACTAACATTTTCAAAAACAGTACATTGGATTCAAAATAACAGATTTTGGGGTCAAAAAAAAGAATGCAATTTTTTTTTGCGAATGCTGCTTTTGTAGGGGTGGGGGGTCTGCGGTGCCCGCATCCGGTCCGAAGGTCGAATTGTCCGAAGGTCGAAAGTGTTGTAACTTTTTTCAACCTAAACCGATTAGGTCGAACATTATACCAAATGAAAGCTTGCGATCAGTAGAGTTATCATTAAGTTAAAGCTAAGTGATTGGACAGTGCTCAAAAAAGTTATGGCCAAAAAAGTGAAAAACTCCAAAAATGGCCATTTTTGGAGGTTTTCTGGCCATAACTTTTTTCATAATTATCAGGTCGCTTAGTTTTTACTTATTAATTGCTTCTCCTCATCGAGAGCTTTCATTGGTATAATGTTCGACCTAATCAGTTTAGGTTGTAGAAAGTTATAAAGCATTCGGCACTCAAACCCCTTTCGACCTTCGGACCGGTAGCCGCGGTGCCGATAGGCGCCGCCGAAAAATTTTTCGATTTTTGACTCAATTTGGTAAGAAAATTGGTCAAAAATTCGAATTATCCTGAAATCAGTACAAAATCAGAATACGACACTTCATATACGCGACATTTCATATACTAAGCAAAAAAACGACATTTCATATACTAAGCAAAAAAACGACATTTCATATACTAACCAAAAAAATGACATTTCGTATACTAACACAAAATACGACATTTCATATAACGTGCTCCGGACCCATCCAAATGCTTTCATTTTTAACTCACTGTGGCGAGATGCACAAAATATTGAAGGTAAACAAGAAAAATTTTGGGAAAAAATTCATTAAAACGCAAAATACAAGCCATTTGAACACGATTATCTGTGTTTTGATAAAAAAATATGAGTACTGTGTCAAACTGAACCCTAGCCGGCCTAATAGTGTTAGGAAAACTGACTTGTAACCGGACGGTTTTTTTCTTAGATTAATTAATCATTTTTTGCTTCGTATATGAGATTTGGCGTGTATGAAGTGTCGCGTATATGAAATGTCGTATTTTGGGTTAGTATATGAAATGTCGCGTATATGAAATGTCGTATTTTGGGTTAGTATATAAAATGTCGCGTATATGAAGTGTCAGTATATGAAGTGTTGCGTATATAAAAATATCGGCGCCCCATCATATTCACAATTCTAACTATCTATAGATACATTGCTAGCAATAGATAAATGCGTATTCAGAATGCTATGGCTAGGGTACCCGTATTTTAATATTTCCCAATCGAATGATCAGAATTGATTTAATGGCGAGAATGTCAAATTTAATATTTCCCAATCTTTCTAAATTAAACCGAATGATCATGATTTTATAGTGAGAATGCCAAATTTAATATTTTCTACTCTTTCTAAATTTAACTGCGTGATCTTTTAGGGCAAAAATATTCCAATTTAAGGAATTTGATAATTTTATCTCTAAGGTAAAAAATGATTGTAGTAAAATTATTTTCCGATTACAAAAATTCATTTTATTTTTTAAAATTTATAGACGATCGTCAGTTTTTTCTGATTTATCTTTGACGTTTTCGCCAAACTCTCTCAGCAAAAACTGCAAAGAAAAAAAATTGAAATAAAAAAAAATTAAAGTAAAAAAAAAGTTGACTTTTACATAAGCCCAGTAAAATCTCTACCATATAATCACCTGCTTGCTGAAAACAAAAATTTGTGGATAACAACAACAAAAAAGGCTTATAGAAAATCATGCCATGAGATCATCTTCAACAGCGTCGTTTTGCGAATGCCGTTTCGCCCGACCCCCCCCCCCCCCCCCCCCGTTTGACGATTCGGTGAAAAAATGTGTCATCTAATATTCATAGTTCAATATTCAAATTTTACCAGGCATTTGGTTTCTCAAATCTGTTAAATTTTTGAAGCGATGGAGAATTTTTTTTGAACATTTTAGTCCTTTTCAAGAAAAAATGATTAACACCGTCCCCGTTTGAACCGTTAAAAAAAAATTAAACTTTTTTTTCACAACCTAACAAATAAATTGAAAAACAAATTCTTAAACAAAAAAGTGTCCGTCAAAAACGGAAAATCTTGGCAAACAATGCTTTCGAAATCAAACAACGATTTGCAAAGCAGCCGAACATTCACTGATTGTGAAACAGCTTTCGTTTAAGATTCATTAAAGCATGCAAAATACAAGTGATTGAACAATATAAATAATCAAAATTTGTAACAATCTTTTTAAAAAATTTTCTCAAAAAACAAACCTAAATTTAATTGTAATTTTTTTATCAGATTTTTTGGCGATTAATCATTGCAAATGGAAGGCAATAATCATTAAATCAGTATAATTACGGTCAATAATTTTTTTTAGAATGACAACACTTTATATCAAATAATGGTTTAAATTATTTCCTAAATTTAATTGTAATTTTTTTATCAGATTTTTTGGCGATTAATCATTGCAAATAGAAGGCAATAATCATTAAATCAGTATAATTACGGTCAATAATTTATATCAAATAATGGTTTAAATTATTTCCTAAATTTAATTGTAATTTTTTTATCAGATTTTTTGGCGATTAATCATTGCAAATGGAAGGCAATAATCATTAAATCAGTATAATTACGGTCAATAATTTTTTTTAGAATGACAACACTTTATATCAAATTATGGTTTAAATTATCCTAAATTTAATTGTAATTTTTTTATCAGATTTTTTGGCGATTAATCATTGCAAATGGAATGCAATAATCATTAAATCAGTATAATTACGGTCAATAATTTTAATAACACTTTATATCAAATAATGGTTTAAATTATTTCCTAAATTTAATTGTAATTTTTTTATCAGATTTTTTGGCGATTAATCATTGCAAATGGAAGGCAATAATCATTAAATCAGTATAATTACGGTCAATAATTTTTTTTAGAATGACAACACTTTATATCAAATAATGGTTTAAATTATTCCTAAATTTAATTGTAATTTTTTTATCAGATTTTTTGGCGATTAATCATTGCAAATGGAAGGCAATAATCATTAAATCAGTATAATTACGGTCAATAATTTTTTTTAGAATGACAACACTTTATATCAAATAATGGTTTAAATTATTTCCTAAATTTAATTGTAATTTTTTTATCAGATTTTTTGGCGATTAATCATTGCAAATGGAAGGCAATAATCATTAAATCAGTATAATTACGGTCAATAATTTTTTTTAGAATGACAACACTTTATATCAAATAATGGTTTAAATTATTTCCTAAATTTAATTGTAATTTTTTTATCAGATTTTTTGGCGATTAATCATTGCAAATAGGAAGGCAATAATCATTAAATCAGTATAATTACGGTCAATAATTTTTTTTAGAATGACAACACTTTATATCAAATAATGGTTTAAATTATTTCCTAAATTTAATTGTAATTTTTTTATCAGATTTTTTGGCGATTAATCATTGCAAATGGAAGGCAATAATCATTAAATCAGTATAATTACGGTCAATAATTTTTTAGAATACTTATATCAAATAATGGTTTAAATTATTTCCTAAATTTAATTGTAATTTTTTTATCAGATTTTTTGGCGATTAATCATTGCAAATGGAAGGCAATAATCATTAAATCAGTATAATTACGGTCAATAATTTTTTAGAATACTTATATCAAATAATGGTTTAAATTATTTCCTAAATTTATTGTAATTTTTTTATCAGATTTTTTGGCGATTAATCATTGCAAATGGAAGGCAATAATCATTAAATCAGTATAATTACGGTCAATAATTTTTTTTAGAATGACAACACTTTATATCAAATAATGGTTTAAATTATTTCCTAAATTTAATTGTAATTTTTTTATCAGATTTTTTGGCGATTAATCATTGCAAATGGAAGGCAATAATCATTAAATCAGTATAATTACGGTCAATAATTTTTTTTAGAATGACAACACTTTATATCAAATAATGGTTTAAATTATTTCCTAAATTTAATTGTAATTTTTTTATCAGATTTTTTGGCGATTAATGATTGCAAATAGAAGGCAATAATCATTAAATCAGTATAATTACGGTCAATAATTTAGAATAACACTTTATATCAAATAATGGTTTAAATTATTTCCTAAATTTAATTGTAATTTTTTTATCAGATTTTTTGGCGATTAATCATTGCAAATGGAAGGCAATAATCATTAAATCAGTATAATTACGGTCAATAATTTTTTTTAGAATGACAACACTTTATATCAAATAATGGTTTAAATTATTTCCTAAATTTAATTGTAATTTTTTTATCAGATTTTTTGGCGATTAATCATTGCAAATAGAAGGCAATAATCATTAAATCAGTATAATTACGGTCAATAATTTATATCAAATAATGGTTTAAATTATTTCCTAAATTTAATTGTAATTTTTTTATCAGATTTTTTGGCGATTAATCATTGCAAATGGAAGGCAATAATCATTAAATCAGTATAATTACGGTCAATAATTTTTTTTAGAATGACAACACTTTATATCAAATTATGGTTTAAATTATCCTAAATTTAATTGTAATTTTTTTATCAGATTTTTTGGCGATTAATCATTGCAAATGGAATGCAATAATCATTAAATCAGTATAATTACGGTCAATAATTTATATCAAATAATGGTTTAAATTATTTCCTAAATTTAATTGTAATTTTTTTATCAGATTTTTTGGCGATTAATCATTGCAAATGGAAGGCAATAATCATTAAATCAGTATAATTACGGTCAATAATTTTTTTTAGAATGACAACACTTTATATCAAATAATGGTTTAAATTATTCCTAAATTTAATTGTAATTTTTTTATCAGATTTTTTGGCGATTAATCATTGCAAATGGAAGGCAATAATCATTAAATCAGTATAATTACGGTCAATAATTTTTTTTAGAATGACAACACTTTATATCAAATAATGGTTTAAATTATTTCCTAAATTTAATTGTAATTTTTTTATCAGATTTTTTGGCGATTAATCATTGCAAATGGAAGGCAATAATCATTAAATCAGTATAATTACGGTCAATAATTTTTTTTAGAATGACAACACTTTATATCAAATAATGGTTTTAAATTATTTCCTAAATTTAATTGTAATTTTTTTATCAGATTTTTTGGCGATTAATCATTGCAAATAGGAAGGCAATAATCATTAAATCAGTATAATTACGGTCAATAATTTTTTTTAGAATGACAACACTTTATATCAAATAATGGTTTAAATTATTTCCTAAATTTAATTGTAATTTTTTTATCAGATTTTTTGGCGATTAATGATTGCAAATAGAAGGCAATAATCATTAAATCAGTATAATTACGGTCAATAATTTATATCAAATAATGGTTTAAATTATTTCCTAAATTTAATTGTAATTTTTTTATCAGATTTTTTGGCGATTAATCATTGCAAATGGAAGGCAATACTCATTAAATCAGTATAATTACGGTCAATAATTTTTTTTAGAATGACAACACTTTATATCAAATAATGGTTTAAATTATTTCCTAAATTTAATTGTAATTTTTTTATCAGATTTTTTGGCGATTAATCATTGCAAATGGAAGGCAATAATCATTAAATCAGTATAATTACGGTCAATAATTTATATCAAATAATGGTTTAAATTATTTCCTAAATTTAATTGTAATTTTTTTATCAGATTTTTTGGCGATTAATCATTGCAAATAGAAGGCAATAATCATTAAATCAGTATAATTACGGTCAATAATTTTTTTTAGAATGACAACACTTTATATCAAATAATGGTTTAAATTATTTCCTAAATTTAATTGTAATTTTTTTATCAGATTTTTTGGCGATTAATCATTGCAAATGGAAGGCAATAATCATTAAATCAGTATAATTACGGTCAATAATTTATATCAAATAATGGTTTAAATTATTTCCTAAATTTAATTGTAATTTTTTTATCAGATTTTTTGGCGATTAATCATTGCAAATAGGAAGGCAATAATCATTAAATCAGTATAATTACGGTCAATAATTTTTTTTAGAATGACAACACTTTATATCAAATTATGGTTTAAATTATTTCCTAAATTTAATTGTAATTTTTTTATCAGATTTTTTGGCGATTAATCATTGCAAATGGAAGGCAATAATCATTAAATCAGTATAATTACGGTCAATAATTTTTCTTTAGAATGACAACACTTTATATCAAATAATGGTTTAAATTATTTCCTAAATTTAATTGTAATTTTTTTATCAGATTTTTTGGCGATTAATCATTGCAAATGGAAGGCAATAATCATTAAATCAGTATAATTACGGTCAATAATTTTTTTTAGAATGACAACACTTTATATCAAATAATGGTTTAAATTATTTCCTAAATTTAATTGTAATTTTTTTATCAGATTTTTTGGCGATTAATCATTGCAAATGGAAGGCAATAATCATTAAATCAGTATAATTACGGTCAATAATTTTTTTAGAATGACAACACTTTATATCAAATAATGGTTTAAATTATTTCCTAAATTTAATTGTAATTTTTTTATCAGATTTTTTGGCGATTAATCATTGCAAATGGAAGGCAATAATCATTAAATCAGTATAATTACGGTCAATAATTTTTTTTAGAATGACAACACTTTATATCAAATAATGGTTTAAATTATTTCCTAAATTTAATTGTAATTTTTTTATCAGATTTTTTGGCGATTAATCATTGCAAATGGAAGGCAATAATCATTAAATCAGTATAATTACGGTCAATAATTTTTTTTAGAATGACAACACTTTATATCAAATTATGGTTTAAATTATTTCCTAAATTTAATTGTGTGCAAAAATAATTTTCCTTAAGAAGTCAAACCCTCAAAAATAAATTCTGAATTAGATTAATGCATAAATTTAAATAAAATTTTGTTATCAGATTTGTAAGCGATGAGTGGTTTGTAAATGCGAGACAATTATTATTAAATCGTTATAATTACGATAAATAATTTTTCTTAAGAAGTCAAACCCCCAAAAATAAATTCTGAATTAGATTAATGCATAAATTTAAATAAAATTTTGTTATCAGATTTGTAAGCGATGAGTGGTTTGCAAATGCAAGAGAATAATTATTAAATCGTTATAATTACGATAAATAATTTTTCTTAAGAAGTCAAACCCCCAAAAATAAATTCTGAATTAGATTAATGCATAAATTTAAATAAAATTTTGTTATCAGATTTGTAAGCGATGAGTGGTTTGCAAATGCAAGAGAATAATTATTAAATCGTTATAATTACGATAAATAATTTTTCTTAAGAAGTCAAACCCCCAAAAATAAATTTGAATTAGATTAATGCATAAATTTAAATAAAATTTTGTTATCAGATTTGTAAGCGATGAGTGGTTTGCAAATGCAAGAGAATAATTATTAAATCGTTATAATTACGATAAATAATTTTTCTTAAGAAGTCAAACCCCCAAAAATAAATTCTGAATTAGATTAATGCATAAATTTAAATAAAATGTTGTTATCAGATTTGTAAGCGATGATTGGTTTGTAAATGCGAGACAATTATTATTAAATCGTTATAATTACGATAAATAATTTTTCTTAAGAAGTCAAACCCCCAAAAATAAATTCTGAATTAGATTAATGCATAAATTTAAATAAAATTTTGTTATCAGATTTGTAAGCGATGAGTGGTTTATGCAAGAGAATAATTATTAAATCGTTATAATTACGATAAATAATTTTTCTTAAGAAGTCAAACCCCCAAAAATAAATTCTGAATTAGATTAATGCATAAATTTAAATAAAATTTTGTTATCAGATTTGTAAGCGATGAGTGGTTTGTAAATGCGAGACAATTATTATTAAATCGTTATAATTACGATAAATAATTTTTCTTAAGAAGTCAAACCCCCAAAAATAAATTCTGAATTAGATTAATGCATAAATTTAAATAAAATTTTGTTAACAGATTTGTAAGCGATGAGTGGTTTGCAGATGCAAGAGAATAATTATTAAATCGTTATAATTACGATAAATAATTTTTCTTAAGAAGTCAAACCCCCAAAAATAAATTCTGAATTAGATTAATGCATAAATTTAAATAAAATTTTGTTATCAGATTTGTAAGCGATGAGTGGTTTGTAAATGCGAGACAATTATTATTAAATCGTTATAATTACGATAAATAATTTTTCTTAAGAAGTCAAACCCCCAAAAATAAATTCTGAATTAGATTAATGCATAAATTTAAATAAAATTTTGTTATCAGATTTGTAAGCGATGAGTGGTTTGCAAATGCAAGAGAATAATTATTAAATCGTTATAATTACGATAAATAATTTTTCTTAAGAAGTCAAACCCCCAAAAATAAATTCTGAATTAGATTAATGCATAAATTTAAATAAAATTTTGTTATCAGATTTGTAAGCGATGAGTGGTTTGTAAATGCGAGACAATTATTATTAAATCGTTATAATTACGATAAATAATTTTTCTTAAGAAGTCAAACCCCCAAAAATAAATTCTGAATTAGATTAATGCATAAATTTAAATAAAATTTTGTTAACAGATTTGTAAGCGATGAGTGGTTTGCAGATGCAAGAGAATAATTATTAAATCGTTATAATTACGATAAATAATTTTTCTTAAGAAGTCAAACCCCCAAAAATAAATTCTGAATTAGATTAATGCATAAATTTAAATAAAATTTTGTTATCAGATTTGTAAGCGATGAGTGGTTTGCAAATGCAAGAGAATAATTATTAAATCGTTATAATTACGATAAATAATTTTTCTTAAGAAGTCAAACCCCCAAAAATAAATTTGAATTAGATTAATGCATAAATTTAAATAAAATTTTGTTATCAGATTTGTAAGCGATGAGTGGTTTGCAAATGCAAGAGAATAATTATTAAATCGTTATAATTACGATAAATAATTTTTCTTAAGAAGTCAAACCCCCAAAAATAAATTCTGAATTAGGTTAATGCATAAATTTAAATAAAATGTTGTTATCAGATTTGTAAGCGATGAGTGGTTTGTAAATGCGAGACAATTATTATTAAATCGTTATAATTACGATAAATAATTTTTCTTAAGAAGTCAAACCCCCAAAAATAAATTCTGAATTAGATTAATGCATAAATTTAAATAAAATTTTGTTATCAGATTTGTAAGCGATGAGTGGTTTATGCAAGAGAATAATTATTAAATCGTTATAATTACGATAAATAATTTTTCTTAAGAAGTCAAACCCCCAAAAATAAATTCTGAATTAGATTAATGCATAAATTTAAATAAAATTTTGTTATCAGATTTGTAAGCGATGATTGGTTTGCAAATGCGAGACAATTATTATTAAATCGTTATAATTACGATAAATAATTTTTCTTAAGAAGTCAAACCCCCAAAAATAAATTCTGAATTAGATTAATGCATAAATTTAAATAAAATTTTGTTATCAGATTTGTAAGCGATGAGTGGTATGCAAATGCAAGAGAATAATTATTAAATCGTTATAATTACGATAAATAATTTTTCTTAAGAAGTCAAACCCTCAAAAATAAATTCTGAATTAGATTAATGCATAAATTTAAATAAAATTTTGTTATCAGATTTGTAAGCGATGATTGGTTTGCAAATGCAAGAGAATAATTATTAAATCGTTATAATTACGATAAATAATTTTTCTTAAGAAGTCAAACCCCCAAAAATAAATTCTGAATTAGATTAATGCATAAATTTAAATAAAATTTTGTTATCAGATTTGTAAGCGATGAGTGGTTTGTAAATGCGAGACAATTATTATTAAATCGTTATAATTACGATAAATAATTTTTCTTAAGAAGTCAAACCCCCAAAAATAAATTCTGAATTAGATTAATGCATAAATTTAAATAAAATTTTGTTATCAGATTTGTAAGCGATGAGTGGTTTGCAAATGCAAGAGAATAATTATTAAATCGTTATAATTACGATAAATAATTTTTCTTAAGAAGTCAAACCCCCAAAAATAAATTCTGAATTAGATTAATGCATAAATTTAAATAAAATTTTGTTATCAGATTTGTAAGCGATGAGTGGTTTGTAAATGCGAGACAATTATTATTAAATCGTTATAATTACGATAAATAATTTTTCTTAAGAAGTCAAACCCCCAAAAATAAATTCTGAATTAGATTAATGCATAAATTTAAATAAAATTTTGTTAACAGATTTGTAAGCGATGAGTGGTTTGCAAATGCAAGAGAATAATTATTAAATCGTTATAATTACGATAAATAATTTTTCTTAAGAAGTCAAACCCCCAAAAATAAATTTGAATTAGATTAATGCATAAATTTAAATAAAATTTTGTTATCAGATTTGTAAGCGATGAGTGGTTTGCAAATGCAAGAGAATAATTATTAAATCGTTATAATTACGATAAATAATTTTTCTTAAGAAGTCAAACCCCCAAAAATAAATTCTGAATTAGGTTAATGCATAAATTTAAATAAAATGTTGTTATCAGATTTGTAAGCGATGAGTGGTTTGTAAATGCGAGACAATTATTATTAAATCGTTATAATTACGATAAATAATTTTTCTTAAGAAGTCAAACCCCCAAAAATAAATTCTGAATTAGATTAATGCATAAATTTAAATAAAATTTTGTTATCAGATTTGTAAGCGATGAGTGGTTTGTAAATGCGAGACAATTATTATTAAATCGTTATAATTACGATAAATAATTTTTCTTAAGAAGTCAAACCCCCAAAAATAAATTCTGAATTAGATTAATGCATAAATTTAAATAAATTTTGTTAACAGATTTGTAAGCGATGAGTGGTTTGCAGATGCAAGAGAATAATTATTAAATCGTTATAATTACGATAAATAATTTTCTTAAGAAGTCAAACCCCCAAAAATAAATTCTGAATTAGATTAATGCATAAATTTAAAATAAAAATTTTTGTTATCAGATTTGTAAGCGATGAGTGGTTTGCAAATGCAAGAGATATAATATTAAATCGTTATAATTACGATAAATAATTTTTCTTAAGAAGTCAACCCCCAAAAATAAATTTGAATTAGATTAATGCATAAATTTAAAATAAAATTGTTGTTTATCAGATTGTAAGCGATGAGTGGTTTGCAAATGCCAAAAATAAATTTGAATTAGATTAATGCATAAATTTAAATAAAATTTTGTTATCAGATTTGTAAGCGATGAGTGGTTTGCAAATGCAAGAGAATAATTATTAAATCGTTATAATTACGATAAATAATTTTTCTTAAGAAGTCAAACCCCCAAAAATAAATTTGAATTAGATTAATGCATAAATTTAAATAAAATGTTGTTATCAGATTTGTAAGCGATGAGTGGTTTGTAAATGCGAGACAATTATTATTAAATCGTTATAATTACGATAAATAATTTTTCTTAAGAAGTCAAACCCCCAAAAATAAATTCTGAATTAGATTAATGCATAAATTTAAATAAAATTTTGTTATCAGATTTGTAAGCGATGAGTGGTTTATGCAAGAGAATAATTATTAAATCGTTATAATTACGATAAATAATTTTTCTTAAGAAGTCAAACCCCCAAAAATAAATTCTGAATTAGATTAATGCATAAATTTAAATAAAATTTTGTTATCAGATTTGTAAGCGATGATTGGTTTGCAAATGCGAGACAATTATTATTAAATCGTTATAATTACGATAAATAATTTTTCTTAAGAAGTCAAACCCCCAAAAATAAATTCTGAATTAGATTAATGCATAAATTTAAATAAAATTTTGTTATCAGATTTGTAAGCGATGAGTGGTATGCAAATGCAAGAGAATAATTATTAAATCGTTATAATTACGATAAATAATTTTTCTTAAGAAGTCAAACCCTCAAAAATAAATTCTGAATTAGATTAATGCATAAATTTAAATAAACTTTTGTTATCAGATTTGTAAGCGATGATTGGTTTGCAAATGCAAGAGAATAATTATTAAATCGTTATAATTACGATAAATAATTTTTCTTAAGAAGTCAAACCCCCAAAAATAAATTCTGAATTAGATTAATGCATAAATTTAAATAAAATTTTGTTATCAGATTTGTAAGCGATGAGTGGTTTGTAAATGCGAGACAATTATTATTAAATCGTTATAATTACGATAAATAATTTTTCTTAAGAAGTCAAACCCCCAAAAATAAATTCTGAATTAGATTAATGCATAAATTTAAATAAAATTTTGTTATCAGATTTGTAAGCGATGAGTGGTTTGCAAATGCAAGAGAATAATTATTAAATCGTTATAATTACGATAAATAATTTTTCTTAAGAAGTCAAACCCCCAAAAATAAATTCTGAATTAGATTAATGCATAAATTTAAATAAAATTTTGTTATCAGATTTGTAAGCGATGAGTGGTTTGTAAATGCGAGACAATTATTATTAAATCGTTATAATTACGATAAATAATTTTTCTTAAGAAGTCAAACCCCCAAAAATAAATTCTGAATTAGATTAATGCATAAATTTAAATAAAATTTTGTTAACAGATTTGTAAGCGATGAGTGGTTTGCAGATGCAAGAGAATAATTATTAAATCGTTATAATTACGATAAATAATTTTTCTTAAGAAGTCAAACCCCCAAAAATAAATTCTGAATTAGATTAATGCATAAATTTAAATAAAATTTTGTTATCAGATTTGTAAGCGATGAGTGGTTTGCAAATGCAAGAGAATAATTATTAAATCGTTATAATTACGATAAATAATTTTTCTTAAGAAGTCAAACCCCCAAAAATAAATTTGAATTAGATTAATGCATAAATTTAAATAAAATTTTGTTATCAGATTTGTAAGCGATGAGTGGTTTGCAAATGCAAGAGAATAATTATTAAATCGTTATAATTACGATAAATAATTTTTCTTAAGAAGTCAAACCCCCAAAAATAAATTCTGAATTAGGTTAATGCATAAATTTAAATAAAATGTTGTTATCAGATTTGTAAGCGATGAGTGGTTTGTAAATGCGAGACAATTATTATTAAATCGTTATAATTACGATAAATAATTTTTCTTAAGAAGTCAAACCCCCAAAAATAAATTCTGAATTAGATTAATGCATAAATTTAAATAAAATTTTGTTATCAGATTTGTAAGCGATGAGTGGTTTATGCAAGAGAATAATTATTAAATCGTTATAATTACGATAAATAATTTTTCTTAAGAAGTCAAACCCCCAAAAATAAATTCTGAATTAGATTAATGCATAAATTTAAATAAAATTTTGTTATCAGATTTGTAAGCGATGATTGGTTTGCAAATGCGAGACAATTATTATTAAATCGTTATAATTACGATAAATAATTTTTCTTAAGAAGTCAAACCCCCAAAAATAAATTCTGAATTAGATTAATGCATAAATTTAAATAAAATTTTGTTATCAGATTTGTAAGCGATGAGTGGTTTGCAAATGCAAGAGAATAATTATTAAATCGTTATAATTACGATAAATAATTTTTCTTAAGAAGTCAAACCCTCAAAAATAAATTCTGAATTAGATTAATGCATAAATTTAAATAAAATTTTGTTATCAGATTTGTAAGCGATGATTGGTTTGCAAATGCAAGAGAATAATTATTAAATCGTTATAATTACGATAAATAATTTTTCTTAAGAAGTCAAACCCCCAAAAATAAATTCTGAATTAGATTAATGCATAAATTTAAATAAAATTTTGTTATCAGATTTGTAAGCGATGAGTGGTTTGCAAATGCAAGAGAATAATTATTAAATCGTTATAATTACGATAAATAATTTTTCTTAAGAAGTCAAACCCCCAAAAATAAATTCTGAATTAGATTAATGCATAAATTTAAATAAAATTTTGTTATCAGATTTGTAAGCGATGAGTGGTTTGCAAATGCAAGAGAATAATTATTAAATCGTTATAATTACGATAAATAATTTTTCTTAAGAAGTCAAACCCCCAAAAATAAATTCTGAATTAGATTAATGCATAAATTTAAATAAAATGTTGTTATCAGATTTGTAAGCGATGAGTGGTTTGTAAATGCAGAGACAATTAATTATTAAATCGTTATAATTACGATAAATAATTTTTCTTAAGAAGTCAAACCCCCAAAAATAAATTCTGAATTAGATTAATGCATAAATTTAAATAAAATTTTGTTATCAGATTTGTAAGCGATGAGTGGTTTGTAAATGCGAGACAATTATTATTAAATCGTTATAATTACGATAAATAATTTTTCTTAAGAAGTCAAACCCCCAAAAATAAATTCTGAATTAGATTAATGCATAAATTTAAATAAAATTTTGTTATCAGATTTGTAAGCGATGAGTGGTTTATGCAAGAGAATAATTATTAAATCGTTATAATTACGATAAATAATTTTTCTTAAGAAGTCAAACCCCCAAAAATAAATTCTGAATTAGATTAATGCATAAATTTAAATAAAATTTTGTTATCAGATTTGTAAGCGATGAGTGGTTTGTAAATGCGAGACAATTATTATTAAATCGTTATAATTACGATAAATAATTTTTCTTAAGAAGTCAAACCCCCAAAAATAAATTCTGAATTAGATTAATGCATAAATTTAAATAAAATTTTGTTATCAGATTTGTAAGCGATGTGTGGTTTGCAAATGCAAGAGAATAATTATTAAATCGTTATAATTACGATAAATAATTTTTCTTAAGAAGTCAAACCCCCAAAAATAAATTCTGAATTAGATTAATGCATAAATTTAAATAAAATTTTGTTATCAGATTTGTAAGCGATGAGTGGTTTGCAAATGCAAGAGAATAATTATTCAATCGTTATAATTACGATAAATAATTTTTCTTAAGAAGTCAAACCCCCAAAAATAAATTCTGAATTAGATTAATGCATAAATTTAAATAAAATTTTGTTATCAGATTTGTAAGCGATGAGTGGTTTGCAAATGCAAGAGAATAATTATTCAATCGTTATAATTACGATAAATAATTTTTCTTAAGAAGTCAAACCCCCAAAAATAAATTCTGAATTAGATTAATGCATAAATTTAAATAAAATTTTGTTATCAGATTTGTAAGCGATGTGTGGTTTGCAAATGCAAGAGAATAATTATTAAATCGTTATAATTACGATAAATAATTTTTCTTAAGAAGTCAAACCCCCAAAAATAAATTCTGAATTAGATTAATGCATAAATTTAAATAAAATTTTGTTATCAGATTTGTAAGCGATGAGTGGTTTGCAAATGCAAGAGAATAATTATTCAATCGTTATAATTACGATAAATAATTTTTCTTAAGAAGTCAAACCCCCAAAAATAAATTCTGAATTAGATTAATGCATAAATTTAAATAAAATTTTGTTATCAGATTTGTAAGCGATGATTGGTTTGCAAATGCAAGAGAATAATTATTAAATCGTTATAATTACGATAAATAATTTTTTTTAAGAAGTCAAACCCCCAAAAATAAATTTGAATTAGATTAATGCATAAATTTAAATAAAATTTTGTTATCAGATTTGTAAGCGATGATTGGTTTGCAAATGCGAGACAATTATTATTAAATCGTTATAATTACGATAAATAATTTTTCTTAAGAAGTCAAACCCCCAAAAATAAATTCTGAATTAGATTAATGCATAAATTTAAATAAAATTTTGTTATCAGATTTGTAAGCGATGAGTGGTTTGCAAATGCAAGAGAATAATTATTAAATCGTTATAATTACGATAAATAATTTTTCTTAAGAAGTCAAACCCCCAAAAATAAATTCTGAATTAGATTAATGCATAAATTTAAATAAAATTTTGTTATCAGATTTGTAAGCGATGAGTGGTTTGTAAATGCGAGACAATTATTATTAAATCGTTATAATTACGATAAATAATTTTTCTTAAGAAGTCAAACCCCCAAAAATAAATTCTGAATTAGATTAATGCATAAATTTAAATAAAATTTTGTTATCGTATTTGTAAGCGATGATTGGTTTGCAAATGCAAGAGAATAATTATTAAATCGTTATAATTACGATAAATAATTTTTCTTAAGAAGTCAAACCCCCAAAAATAAATTCTGAATTAGATTAATGCATAAATTTAAATAAAATTTTGTTATCAGATTTGTAAGCGATGAGTGGTTTGCAAATGCGAGACAATTATTATTAAATCGTTATAATTACGATAAATAATTTTTCTTAAGAAGTCAAACCCCCAAAAATAAATTCTGAATTAGATTAATGCATAAATTTAAATAAAATTTTGTTATCAGATTTGTAAACGATGATTGGTTTGCAAATGCAAGAGAATAATTATTAAATCGTTATAATTACGATAAATAATTTTTCTTAAGAAGTCAAACCCCCAAAAATAAATTCTGAATTAGATTAATGCATAAATTTAAATAAAATTTTGTTATCAGATTTGTAAGCGATGAGTGGTTTGCAAATGCAAGAGAATAATTATTAAATCGTTATAATTACGATAAATAATTTTTCTTAAGAAGTCAAACCCCCAAAAATAAATTCTGAATTAGATTAATGCATAAATTTAAATAAAATTTTGTTATCAGATTTGTAAGCGATGAGTGGTTTGCAAATGCGAGACAATTATTATTAAATCGTTATAATTACGATAAATAATTTTTCTTAAGAAGTCAAACCCCCAAAAATAAATTCTGAATTAGATTAATGCATAAATTTAAATAAAATTTTGTTATCAGATTTGTAAACGATGATTGGTTTGCAAATGCAAGAGAATAATTATTAAATCGTTATAATTACGATAAATAATTTTTCTTAAGAAGTCAAACCCCCAAAAATAAATTCTGAATTAGATTAATGCATAAATTTAAATAAAATTTTGTTATCAGATTTGTAAGCGATGAGTGGTTTGCAAATGCAAGAGAATAATTATTAAATCGTTATAATTATGATAAATAATTTTTCTTAAGAAGTCAAACCCCCAAAAATAAATTCTGAATTAGATTAATGCATAAATTTAAATAAAATTTTGTTATCAGATTTGTAAGCGATGTGTGGTTTGCAAATGCAAGAGAATAATTATTAAATCGTTATAATTACGATAAATAATTTTTCTTAAGAAGTCAAACCCCCAAAAATAAATTCTGAATTAGATTAATGCATAAATTTAAATAAAATTTTGTTATCAGATTTGTAAGCGATGAGTGGTTTGCAAATGCAAGAGAATAATTATTAAATCGTTATAATTACGATAAATAATTTTTCTTAAGAAGTCAAACCCCCAAAAATAAATTCTGAATTAGATTAATGCATAAATTTAAATAAAATTTTGTTATCAGATTTGTAAGCGATGATTGGTTTGCAAATGCAAGAGAATAATTATTAAATCGTTATAATTACGATAAATAATTTTTTTTAAGAAGTCAAACCCCCAAAAATAAATTCTGAATTAGATTAATGCATAAATTTAAATAAAATTTTGTTATCAGATTTGTAAGCGATGAGTGGTTTGCAAATGCGAGACAATTATTATTAAATCGTTATAATTACGATAAATAATTTTTCTTAAGAAGTCAAACCCCCAAAAATAAATTCTGAATTAGATTAATGCATAAATTTAAATAAAATTTTGTTATCAGATTTGTAAGCGATGAGTGGTTTGCAAATGCAAGAGAATAATTATTAAATCGTTATAATTACGATAAATAATTTTTCTTAAGAAGTCAAACCCCCAAAAATAAATTCTGAATTAGATTAATGCATAAATTTAAATAAAATTTTGTTATCAGATTTGTAAGCGATGAGTGGTTTGTAAATGCGAGACAATTATTATTAAATCGTTATAATTACGATAAATAATTTTTCTTAAGAAGTCAAACCCCCAAAAATAAATTCTGAATTAGATTAATGCATAAATTTAAATAAAATTTTGTTATCAGATTTGTAAGCGATGTGTGGTTTGCAAATGCAAGAGAATAATTATTAAATCGTTTAATTACGGAAAATAATTTTTCTTAAGAAGTTAAACCCCCAAAAATAAATTCTGAATTAGATTAATGCATAAATTTAAATAAAATTTTGTTATCAGATTTGTAAGCGATGATTGGTTTGCAAATGCAAGAGAATAATTATTAAATCGTTATAATTACGATAAATAATTTTTTTTAAGAAGTCAAACCCCCAAAAATAAATTCTGAATTAGATTAATGCATAAATTTAAATAAAATTTTGTTATCAGATTTGTAAGCGATGATTGGTTTGCAAATGCAAGAGAATAATTATTAAATCGTTATAATTACGATAAATAATTTTTCTTAAGAAGTCAAACCCCCAAAAATAAATTCTGAATTAGATTAATGCATAAATTTAAATAAAATTTTGTTATCAGATTTGTAAGCGATGAGTGGTTTGCAAATGCAAGAGAATAATTATTAAATCGTTATAATTATGATAAATAATTTTTCTTAAGAAGTCAAACCCCCAAAAATAAATTCTGAATTAGATTAATGCATAAATTTAAATAAAATTTTGTTATCAGATTTGTAAGCGATGTGTGGTTTGCAAATGCAAGAGAATAATTATTAAATCGTTATAATTACGATAAATAATTTTTCTTAAGAAGTCAAACCCCCAAAAATAAATTCTGAATTAGATTAATGCATAAATTTAAATAAAATTTTGTTATCAGATTTGTAAGCGATGAGTGGTTTGCAAATGCAAGAGAATAATTATTCAATCGTTATAATTACGATAAATAATTTTTCTTAAGAAGTCAAACCCCCAAAAATAAATTCTGAATTAGATTAATGCATAAATTTAAATAAAATTTTGTTATCAGATTTGTAAGCGATGATTGGTTTGCAAATGCAAGAGAATAATTATTAAATCGTTATAATTACGATAAATAATTTTTTTTAAGAAGTCAAACCCCAAAAATAAATTCTGAATTAGATTAATGCATAAATTTAAATAAAATTTTGTTATCAGATTTGTAAGCGATGAGTGGTTTGCAAATGCGAGACAATTATTATTAAATCGTTATAATTACGATAAATAATTTTTCTTAAGAAGTCAAACCCCCAAAAATAAATTTGAATTAGATTAATGCATAAATTTAAATAAAATTTTGTTATCAGATTTGTAAGCGATGAGTGGTTTGCAAATGCGAGACAATTATTATTAAATCGTTATAATTACGATAAATAATTTTTCTTAAGAAGTCAAACCCCCAAAAATAAATTCTGAATTAGATTAATGCATAAATTTAAATAAAATTTTGTTATCAGATTTGTAAGCGATGAGTGGTTTGTAAATGCGAGACAATTATTATTAAATCGTTATAATTACGATAAATAATTTTTCTTAAGAAGTCAAACCCCCAAAAATAAATTCTGAATTAGATTAATGCATAAATTTAAATAAAATTTTGTTATCAGATTTGTAAGCGATGTGTGGTTTGCAAATGCAAGAGAATAATTATTAAATCGTTATAATTACGATAAATAATTTTTCTTAAGAAGTCAAACCCCCAAAAATAAATTCTGAATTAGATTAATGCATAAATTTAAATAAAATTTTGTTATCAGATTTGTAAGCGATGAGTGGTTTGCAAATGCAAGAGAATAATTATTAAATCGTTATAATTACGATAAATAATTTTTCTTAAGAAGTCAAACCCCCAAAAATAAATTCTGAATTAGATTAATGCATAAATTTAAATAAAATTTTGTTATCAGATTTGTAAGCGATGATTGGTTTGCAAATGCAAGAGAATAATTATTAAATCGTTATAATTACGATAAATAATTTTTTTTAAGAAGTCAAACCCCCAAAAATAAATTCTGAATTAGATTAATGCATAAATTTAAATAAAATTTTGTTATCAGATTTGTAAGCGATGAGTGGTTTGCAAATGCGAGACAATTATTATTAAATCGTTATAATTACGATAAATAATTTTTCTTAAGAAGTCAAACCCCCAAATAAATTCTGAATTAGATTAATGCATAAATTTAAATAAAATTTTGTTATCAGATTTGTAAGCGATGAGTGGTTTGCAAATGCAAGAGAATAATTATTAAATCGTTATAATTACGATAAATAATTTTTCTTAAGAAGTCAAACCCCCAAAAATAAATTCTGAATTAGATTAATGCATAAATTTAAATAAAATTTTGTTATCAGATTTGTAAGCGATGAGTGGTTTGTAAATGCGAGACAATTATTATTAAATCGTTATAATTACGATAAATAATTTTTCTTAAGAAGTCAAACCCCCAAAAATAAATTCTGAATTAGATTAATGCATAAATTTAAATAAAATTTTGTTATCAGATTTGTAAGCGATGTGTGGTTTGCAAATGCAAGAGAATAATTATTAAATCGTTTAATTACGGAAAATAATTTTTCTTAAGAAGTTAAACCCCCAAAAATAAATTCTGAATAGATTAATGCATAAATTTAAATAAAATTTTGTTATCAGATTTGTAAGCGATGATTGGTTTGCAAATGCAAGAGAATAATTATTAAATCGTTATAATTACGATAAATAATTTTTTTTAAGAAGTCAAACCCCCAAAAATAAATTCTGAATTAGATTAATACATAAATTTAAATAAAATTTTGTTATCAGATTTGTAAGCGATGAGTGGTTTGCAAATGCAAGAGAATAATTATTAAATCGTTATAATTACGATAAATAATTTTCTTAAGAAGTCAAACCCCCAAAAATAAATTCTGAATTAGATTAATGCATAAATTTAAATAAAATTTTGTTATCAGATTTGTAAGCGATGATTGGTTTGCAAATGCAAGAGAATAATTATTAAATCGTTATAATTACGATAAATAATTTTTCTTAAGAAGTCAAACCCCCAAAAATAAATTCTGAATTAGATTAATGCATAAATTTAAATAAGATTTTGTTATCAGATTTGTAAGCGATGAGTGGTTTGCAAATGCAAGAGAATAATTATTAAATCGTTATAATTACGATAAATAATTTTCTTAAGAAGTCAAACCCCCAAAAATAAATTCTGAATTAGATTAATGCATAAATTTAAATAAAATTTTGTTATCGTATTTGTAAGCGATGATTGGTTTGCAAATGCAAGAGAATAATTATTAAATCGTTATAATTACGATAAATAATTTTTCTTAAGAAGTCAAACCCTCAAAAATAAATTCTGAATTAGATTAATGCATAAATTTAAATAAAATTTTGTTATCAGATTTGTAAGCGATGAGTGGTTTGAAAATGCAAGACAATTATTATTAAATCGTAATAATTACGATAAATAATTTTTCTTAAGAAGTCAAACCCTCAAAAATAAATTCTGAATTAGATTAATGCATAAATTTAAATAAAATTTTGTTATCAGATTTGTAAGCGATGAGTGGTTTGTAAATGCGAGACAATTATTATTAAATCGTTATAATTACGATAAATAATTTTTCTTAAGAAGTCAAACCCCCAAAAATAAATTCTGAATTAGATTAATGCATAAATTTAAATAAAATTTTGTTATCAGATTTGTAAGCGATGAGTGGTTTGCAAATGCAAGAGAATAATTATTAAATCGTTATAATTACGATAAATAATTTTTCTTAAGAAGTCAAACCCCCAAAAATAAATTCTGAATTAGATTAATGCATAAATTTAAATAAAATTTTGTTATCAGATTTGTAAGCGATGAGTGGTTTGTAAATGCGAGACAATTATTATTAAATCGTTATAATTACGATAAATAATTTTCTTAAGAAGTCAAACCCCCAAAAATAAATTCTGAATTAGATTAATGCATAAATTTAAATAAAATTTTGTTATCAGATTTGTAAGCGATGATTGGTTTGCAAATGCAAGAGAATAATTATTAAATCGTTATAATTACGATAAATAATTTTTCTTAAGAAGTCAAACCCCCAAAAATAAATTCTGAATTAGATTAATGCATAAATTGAAATAAGATTTTGTTATCAGATTTGTAAGCGATGAGTGGTTTGCAAATGCAAGAGAATAATTATTAAATCGTTATAATTACGATAAATTATTTTCTTAAGAAGTCAAACCCCCAAAAATAAATTCTGAATTAGATTAATGCATAAATTTAAATAAAATTTTGTTATCGTATTTGTAAGCGATGATTGGTTTGCAAATGCAAGAGAATAATTATTAAATCGTTATAATTACGATAAATAATTTTTCTTAAGAAGTCAAACCCCCAAAAATAAATTCTGAATTAGATTAATGCATAAATTTAAATAAAATTTTGTTATCAGATTTGTAAGCGATGAGTGGTTTGAAAATGCAAGACAATTATTATTAAATCGTAATAATTACGATAAATAATTTTTCTTAAGAAGTCAAACCCTCAAAAATAAATTCTGAATTAGATTAATGCATAAATTTAAATAAAATTTTGTTATCAGATTTGTAAGCGATGAGTGGTTTGAAAATGCAAGACAATTATTATTAAATCGTAATAATTACGATAAATAATTTTTCTTAAGAAGTCAAACCCTCAAAAATAAATTCTGAATTAGATTAATGCATAAATTTAAATAAAATTTTGTTATCAGATTTGTAAGCGATGAGTGGTTTGAAAATGCAAGACAATTATTATTAAATCGTAATAATTACGATAAATAATTTTTCTTAAGAAGTCAAACCCTCAAAAATAAATTCTGAATTAGATTAATGCATAAATTTAAATAAAATTTTGTTATCAGATTTGTAAGCGATGAGTGGTTTGTAAATGCGAGACAATTATTATTAAATCGTTATAATTACGATAAATAATTTTTCTTAAGAAGTCAAACCCCCAAAAATAAATTCTGAATTAGATTAATGCATAAATTTAAATAAAATTTTGTTATCAGATTTGTAAGCGATGAGTGGTTTGCAAATGCAAGAGAATAATTATTAAATCGTTATAATTACGATAAATAATTTTTCTTAAGAAGTCAAACCCCCAAAAATAAATTCTGAATTAGATTAATGCATAAATTTAAATAAAATTTTGTTATCAGATTTGTAAGCGATGAGTGGTTTGTAAATGCGAGACAATTATTATTAAATCGTTATAATTACGATAAATATTTTTTCTTAAGAAGTCAAACCCCCAAAAATAAATTCTGAATTAGATTAATGCATAAATTTAAATAAAATTTTGTTATCAGATTTGTAAGCGATGATTGGTTTGCAAATGCAAGAGAATAATTATTAAATCGTTATAATTACGATAAATAATTTTTCTTAAGAAGTCAAACCCCCAAAAATAAATTCTGAATTAGATTAATGCATAAATTTAAATTAAGCGATGAGTGGTTTGCAAATGCGAGACAATTATTATTAAATCGTTATAATTACGATAAATAATTTTTCTTAAGAAGTCAAACCCTCAAAAATAAATTCTGAATTATGTAGATTAATGCATAAATTTAAAAATTTGCGTTCATGTTTTTAATTCCACATTTTAAAATGCAAAATATAAAACGCTGCCAATGTATAATTATTGACAAAAATTTAACATAGCTAAGGATTGTTAGAAGTTACGCGTAAATTTTAGGACTTGCTATTTTGTTAGCCTAACTACCAGACTTAAATGGAATGCCTTTTGCAAAGATCAAAAATATGCGAAAATGAATAATATTCAGAATGCTTGAATATTTTTAGAAAAGTAAACATTATTGACAAAAATTTAACATATCACCACAATCAGCCCACTCCAATCGACAACGGGCATTAGGGATAGAGAACCGAGATGTGGAACACAGATTTAGTCTGGCACTTTCAAATGAAGAATAATCAATCTCATTTCTATCTAGTTTAATTTTTATTTTAGTTAATGAAAAAAACGTCATGCGATCCCCCTTTGATCTTCATCAATTTTGACTATTGTACAAATGGTTAACAACACGAAATAATTATTATTTCTAAATAATATAATTTTATTTTCCTATCTTATGATCAACATTAAAATGGGCGGTGATTAATTCTTTTTTGCTCATTCTCACGAATTTTTAACTAGTTATATTTTATATATATTTTTAATTTTTATCATAATCTTTTTTGTTTATAAACGAAAGTTTTTTATAATTTTGAGCTTATCGATTTCTTTTTCTTATAATATTTATTTTTGAAATCTTATTGTATAAAATATTATTGCTTGTTTAAACTCATAATAAGGGTCCGCTTTGTCGCTCAGAACCATTCAAAATAAATAACAGCGAAAAGGTATTTTTAAAGCTGCAAGTTTAGGTAATAAGTAGGGTTGGACGGGACCGGTACCGGTACCGGGACCGGGACGGGATTTCCCGGTTTTTTCAGGTCCCGGTCCCGGTCGGGACGGGACTTTTTGAAAACTGAAAGTCCCGGTCCCGGTCGGGAGTCCCGACCGGGACCGGGACTAAATGTACACCCCTAATGATGGCATCATCGACCGACAATTTCAACCATTTTTACTTATGTCGACTAAGTATGTCGATAGCCTAGTGGTTCCTTTTTGTGGTGACCATCATGTTATGTGTTGGGTTCGAACCCGCTTGAGTGCAAGTACTTATTTATTTGTTTTTACTTCTACTCAAATTGGCATCCCCTCATTAATAAGATTTTAAATAAATATTCTAATACTTTTTAATTAAAAATGCGCGCAAAAAAAGAATAGATATGTACAAGAATTTTTGAAATAAATTCATCACATCTTTCTGAATTTTTGCTTCAATTTCCTTAACAAAGATTGCCAATTTTTGTAAAAATTTCTCCGGCGGCGCCTGTCGGCACCGCCGGACATCCTCCACTCTTACGTAAACCAGTTTTTTCCCTAAAATTCCGAAGCAAAATTCATAATTTTGCTAAAATTTTGACGAAATTTTGATGAAATTTCTTTAACAATTGAGTCAAAATTTCAAAAAAATTTTCTCGGCGGCGCCTATCGGCACCGCCGACCCCACCCTCCCTAAAAGTAAAGCAGAATCTCAAAAAAAAGAATGATGATGACAATGACATCGAAGGTCAAGAAGAACAACAATATGTGTTGCCGGAAAATTAAAAATTTTTAGTGTTTGATAAAAGAAAAATTTTTCCCTTGAAAAGTCCCGGTTGGTCCCGGTCCCGGTCCCGGTTGAAAATCTTGGTCCCGGTCCCGGTCCCGGTTTTTCTGGTCCCGGTAAGTCCCGGTCCCGGTTTTTCCCAAAAGTCCCGGTACCGTCCAACCCTAGTAATAAGTATAGATGTGGTCCCCCTCCATTTAAAAAATAAATAAAAAAGTTTTTCAAAACCGGAAAAAGGAGTTTCTAGGTGTTTTTGTGGGCGTAGAACCCGAATCTGACATTTCTTTACCAATTTCGAATCCCGGACCCGAATTTGCTCAAAAAATTGACGTTTTTCAAGAATTTTGATATAAATCAATCATAAAAGTAAAATGGTGAATATGCCATAGCTAATATTTTCTAAATTAAACCGAATGATCATGATTTAATGGTGAGAATGCCAAATTTAATATTTTCAAATCTTTCTAAATTTAACTGAGTGATGTTTTAGGGCAAAAATATTCCAATTTAAGGGTTGAAATTGATAATTTTAATCTTTCTAGGTAAAATGATTAATCTAATAAAATTATTTTTTTTTCCCCTATTTATGATAAAATTTAGAATTTTAATTATACTAAGAATAAAAAAATCGAAATAGATCATTATCGGAAGATTTACTTTGATGAATGACCGAAGCTTTTTTTATTCGGTCAAAATGGCCGTTGTCTTCATTCTTGCTTTTGAAATGAAATCTTCCCGCCACTTTCCAAGACAACTTTTCAATCGCCAAATAATGCGCTGTTTTAGCACAAAATAAGCCTAAAGTTTGAAATTTTATTTATTTTAGGCAATTTAAATTTTTGCCTCGGGCAATTCTTTCTGGCGTTGATTCCAACTCTTGGCAAATAAGATTTGACAATTTTAATTCATTCATTTCCCTTAATTTTCAAATGAATGTTTTATTTGAAATATTTATGTCCTGTTGTGTTCCATTGGCTCCATTAGACAGATGAACACCGAATGCAAAAATGAGGAAAAAACAATTGAACAAGGGCATAATTAATTGATCAAATCGAAAATAAATTTATTGAAATTTTGACGATTTTGAATCTAAAAATGTGATTTTTATTTTTTATTTTAGCTAATGGAGAGAGATAAAAATGTGTGAATCATACGGCAAATCGGCTGATTTTACTGACATTTTTTCTTAAAATCCGGGAACTCAGTCCGTTTAAAAAAAATTTTTTTTTTATTAGCACAAATTTCGTATTTTAGCTCTTTAAAATTTATTAATTTCCAAAGCTCAGCGACTATCAAAAAGAATTGATTATTTCTTCATATTTCGTTAAATGTTTTACTCATCCTTTATTAGTGTATATCGGGAACCGGTTCCAAAACGGCTTAATCACTTTTCGGATCAAAACCAAAACATAACTAGAAAATACATGGAATATGCTGGAGGATCTCCGCGAGTGCCCGAGGCGAGTCTACCGAAAGAACTGCAGACAAACAAAAAAAGACTTTCAAGGCAACAAATCTGTTCATGATGATATTATTAAAATCGTGGAATTTTTAATGCTTACAAAAAGTTTTAAGATAATCGAGTCTCGGAAAATTCAATTTCTTTTTTATCGAGTAGGGATGATTTATGCAGTTATTAGAATTGGGTTTATTGGATGTTTAGTTTGGGCCCACCTTTGCAAAATTCACTCACTTTGCTTTGCCTCCAACAAAAAGCAGCTCAACTCCGAGTCGGACGTGGACAGGTCCGAGGTGCTGAACACTCGTTAAATTGCACGGAAGCGGCGAAAATGCGGAAGAATGAATAGGCGGCGGAAGAATGGATCCGCCGACGGCGACAAATGAAAAAATACCCCCTCCCCCCACTGCCTTCCTCCCCCATTTGCACTTTCACCCTCTTCCTTCTTCTGCTGCGATCAGAATTATTTTCACAGCATCAACAGTTCCCGATCCATCCCCAAAAAGAGGACGTTGAACAAAAAACACCGAAAAAACCAACGAAAAAACATAGCACAAATAAGGATTTGGAGCAGGCTCCTCAAATGAATTAAGTTAATTCCATTTGAAGAGCAGAAACAACCGCAAAAACCGAAGAAAGAACCGAAGAAACACTCATTGTCAGCCAAAATCAATCCTAACATTCCCAATTCTCTTAGAAATTAATGAATGAGTGGGAGGTTAAATTATGCTTTCCTTCAAAATTGTTCTAATTTGTAAATGCATATTCATTGCTTTTCCGTGTTCTTGATTCATTTTGATTTTTTAGCGACTTTTCTTAAATTTCATTTTGTAAGCAGACTTCCGAAATGCCGGTAGTGAATGGGTATTCACTTCCGTGACCAGCTAGAACCTTTCACGTTTTGAACTGCTGGCCTGGGTGAACGACTGTCTTCAGGTCGAATTCCAAAATAGGGAAAGGAATGCTAATCAAATTGTTTATAGTCTAAGCTGCCCAAAAAGGAGGAGATGGCTACGGGGGCGGCTTATTGCCATTTGACGGATTTTCTCTTTCCGAGCAAAGTGCCGCTGAAAAAGGTCAAATAGGACAGCCGTTTGGACGTCGATTGGATGAACAATTGGCTTGTTTTGAAGCAGTCGTGGAAAACCATCGGAATTACAAATTTAAATTTTATTTCAAATTCGTTTGTAATCCCCAATTTCAGCCCGTCCCCGTGCAGAATCTGATGAGGGCCAAATTTCAGGACAATTTTGAATTTTTTCAATGGTCCGTAATGGCAAAATTTGAAAAACAAATTTCTATAAATTGTTTGATTTTGAGGTTCGGGGTTCTATACCGGTCAAAACAGTAAAAACTGTTGTTGCTATGCTCGAGAATTCTATGTAATCACGCTGCTGTGGATTCAGACGTGCTCAAAGAACTCTAAGGAGACATTCTGGAGCAATTCTTCGTGATGACGAAGCGGGTGACACAGCGACAGCCAGCGTTGGTGTCCTACGCCATAAAAAACACGGATCTGGTAAGTTTAAAGTTGTGGGACAGATAATGAGAAGTAGGGCAAGTACAGGGAGCTTAATTGCTCTTTTTTTAGTGGCAAATGCTACTATTCTGGAAATTGCCACTTTTTTGCCCCATTTCGTCACTCAAAACAAAATTGTTTTTAGTTAATTTTTATTTGTTTGATTTCTCAATTTTAAAAATTAATTGTTTTCTCAGTTTATACTAGAGCTCGGACGGACCGACTGAGATCTTGATAAATCTTGAAGATCTCGGTAAAATTTCATCGATCAGGATTTTGACTTTGGAAAAACATTGATCAGTAGAGATGGGATTTTTAGGTTTTAACCTATTTTTTCTGCTGCTTTTTCTAGACGAGTTATGCACGAAAAACATATTTTAGTCGAAAATTTCGTCGTTTTAACGAGGCTATTCAGACCTAGGAAAACCTATTTTGAGGTTTTCGATCCTAAAATAGGACTGATCATTAGGGATGGGATTTTTATGTTTTTAGTACTTATATGTTCTGAAGAATACGGCCCAAAAATAGCCTTTTCGCGTTGGTTTGAGCTTTTTTGGACAAGGTTGAAATTACATATTTTGACATATTTCGGGGTTTTTGGAGAAAAAAGCATATTTTGGGGTTTTGAGAATATTTCGAGCATATTTTGGCATTTTTTGACAAAAAATTTGAAAAAATACACCCAAAATCATTGATTTTTTGCTGTTTTAGAAAAATAATTCATCTTTAACTATGGACTTTTAGTCATTTTCGAAAAAAAGGCTTGAAGAATTGAACATTTGCATAAAAATATGGGGGAAAATCTCGGCGCTGAAATGGCTCAGCGCTCCAGTGGCTGGCGCGTAGATGGACAGTATGGCGATGAATTGGCCTGGCAGTTAAAATTACCGGAATTTTTTAACTTTTCAAAAAACTAAAATAATATGCGAAAAGGCTTTAAATCTACTTAATTAAACGCTAAAAGAAGAAAAAATTAAGTATTAAGCAAATTAATGCACGAAAAGTGGCATTTTTCAGTGCATATTTGGTGCATATTTCGGCATTTTTGGCATATTTTGGTGCATATTTTGGCCTTTTTTGGAGCATATATATGCGCATATTTGGCCATTTTTGGAGCATATAAATCCCATCCCTACTGATCATATTTCGGGTATTTGAAGATTTTTGGAGCCTATTTTGGCATTTTGGCGACTTTTTTGAACTTTTGTGCCTATTTCGAGCTTTTTTCAAAAAGTTTCTTAAGAAAAATAACAAAATTCAAATTTTTCTTGCCAAGATCACTAATTTTTTGAAAATATTCATAAAAACTGCAATAAATAGAGCCGAGATTTTCAAGTTTTAACATGTTTTTTTTGCGAATAGGGAATCATGAGAGAAGCACGGAAATAGCATTCATTTTGAAAAATTTTACAATTAGAGCGACTTTTTAGTCCATATAAATCAATATTTTGGCATTTTTGGGAATAAATCAATATTTCGCCATTTTTTCATAATAAATCAATATTTTAGGCATTTTTCTTGAGAAAAATGCAATTTTTAGGCATTTTTCCGAAATTTTTGACGAAATTCAATATTTCCATGCCCTTTTTCACAAAATTTCTTAAGAAAAATGCAATAAAAACGAAAAATGTACCCTTAAAATCCAAAAAAAATTTTCAAACCAAAAATGCATACCTAAAAAATGACTTTCTTTTGACCAAAAATCTGCCCCAAAGATCGAAATTTTCCCTAAATTTTTTTTATTGGAATTTTTTATAAAATTTTCCAAAACATGTGAAAACTAATACATTTTCTATTCTGAGAGAAAAATTAATAAAGAAAGACGAATTTTGAAGGTTTTTACGCAAAATTTGACTGGATTTGGTCAGTTTTTGACATTTTTTGATCAATATTTTGGCACTTTTTGGGGTTTTTGATCAATATTTTTGGGTTTTTTGGTCAACATTTTAAGTCAATCGCGTTTTTAAGTCAATATAAATCTCGGCTCTAGCAATAAATTTGAAATTTTTTTGCCAAATTCTTCATAGAATTTCTTCCATTTTTAGTGCTAAAAACCTAAAATGATGCTTTGATGCTTTTTGTTGTTTTTTGGATTCTTCTGATGCTTTTTGATGTTTTTTTGGGTTTGAGGTTTTAATGTGTTTTTTTGAGAATTTCACTAGTAGAATTAAAATTTTCTATCAATTTTTGAATATTTGGCGTAATGTTTTCCATTTTTTTCTCTGTATTTTCATTTTTAATGAATAAGCGTGTTCCGGTTTGAAATAATTGGGAATTTTCTTAATAAAAAAACCTCATTTTCCATTTTTAATGCAAAAAAGCATCACATTTTCTGCAAATTTAGTTGCAAATCTGTTAACAAATTGAGTTAAAAATTCGATATTTTTCTCGGCGGCGCCTATCGGCACCGCCGACCCCCCCCCCCCCACCTAAAAAAGTATTTTAGGAAAAATCGTACGCAAAAAAAAACCAGAAATTTCGCTTATTTCTGTCGATTCCGGTATCCAATGCTTTCGTGGAGCGGGTTTTCTCACTCTGCTCAGCACAATGGACGGATGTGCGCAATTCATTGAAAGTTGAGACAGTGAAATCACTGGCCCAAATCAAAGTCAATTTCGATTATTCGTGCCCCGAGTTTTACCAAATGCTAATTTCAAACAAAAAACTACTTACATCGATCATGGATAATCAAAAATATGTCATTTGAACATTTGATACGCACTATTTACCGGTTAAACAAAGGTTTTAAAAAAATGATGCTTTTTGGTCCCGAATGATGCTTTTTTGCTACCCAAATGATGTTTTTGAAAATTTTCATCTGGGAGCCCTGCTTATGCACCCGGTTTGTTGATTCTATTTTGGCACTTTTTCTCACCTATTTAGGATCCTATTTTGAGATTTTTCGATCCTAAAAATCCCATCCCTATTGATCAGCTAATTATTCACTGACTATGAGGTGCGTCTGATCGCTTAACCATTGCTTAAATTTTTTAAAGCTAGAACTTCATTAATTAAGGAAATATGGGCTTTTGTAATTTGTTTTTTATAATTAGTTACCAATTTCACAAAACAATTAGACTGCAGATAAGCGCTTGAAGTGTACTATTTGCAATTTTGGATGAATTTTCTCAACAAAAATTTCTCAAATTTTCTTTAAAAATTATACACATTATTCAAGATGCGCTAACTAGATTCAGAATGTCTTCAACAAAGCGTAAAATTGTATTTTATTGAAAAACGAATTGCCCAACTCCAACTTTATTGAATTTGATTTTATTCTTTTATTTTTGCGTTCAAAAAACTTTTTGGAAGATATTGCGCTATAAAATCCAGTTACTGAATTTTTATAATTATTTCATTGGCCATATGAGTAAAAAATTTGAACAAATTTTTGGATCAAAAATCGTTAGGCTTATGTCATCCTAAACACTTTTGCGTGGGTGTCCGTTACAAAAAATGATTCATCGACAAAACAAAATGTACATATATTTCTTCGTTCAGTAAGGAATTCCGGTGCCGCTCAACTGATTTCGTCTCGACACAGCACTTCGCTATTTCCTGACCAACCCAAATTCACATTTTCATTCATTTTTGACAATTGTTTCTTCCAATTTTCCCGGTGTCAACCCATCTCATCACCTCCAAGGTTGAACCTTTATAACTTTTTTCAAAATGAAACCAAGCAAATATAATTGGTATTATTTGAAAGCTCTAAATGTGCCAAATATAATAAACTTTAATTCAATTCGATATGTTAAGTTTAAGAAAAGTTATGACCTGAAAATCCCGAAAAAATCAAAAATAAATGCTTTTGACAAACTTTTGATCAATTACTTTTCTTAAATTTAACATATCGAATTGAATTAAAGTCTATTATATTCGTCACATTTAGAGCTTTCAAATAATACCAATTACATTTTCTTTGTTTCATTTTAAAAATAAGTTATAAAGGTTCGAATCGTTTCTTCCAATTTTCCCATCCCGTCCATCCTGCAGCCCCCCGCCCGCCCCCATCCCTCGCCTCCCCTGCTACGGCTGCTGTACTTTGCCATAAATGTATTGATCGATCTCCATACGAGACTGTGGCGGGTGCGGAGAATGTGGCTTTTGAGTGTTTGGGGAGGGGGGGGGGGACGACGAGGAATTGATGAGAGTGAGTCATCGACAATTTTCATCAAAGCTCGCCCCCGAGGGGTCATTCGCCGCCCACTGTGTGCTGTTTACAATATACACCAATGAGGCCTGTAGTACTATGAATGACCTGATCACCCACCACCCAAGCTTCGCCCATTCCGAAATCTCTGATTGTTGAATTATTATTTTCGAATCCGAGTGAACGGAAGGAAATATGTCCTCTGATCGTTCTGCAGCTTTTTCTTTTGCCGCTTTTTCTTTCGTATCATTGTCCAATAATTTTTTCTAGATGAAAATTCTTAGAAAATTTTTTTTCTTAACAGGAGGATATCATCACTCAGATTTCTCATGAATTTTTCTCGCCTATTCCAGTTAGGTAGTTTTTGCTTCATCCATTTGTTGTTGGCTAGCGCCTCCACCTACCTATTCTCATTTTCCCGCAAATAAATAATCCATGACGAGGTCAGTCAAGCCCATCCCAGCCCCCCCCCCCTCACTTGGTGCCGGACGGTTCGTGCCACCAAATTTGGACGATTGAGGTATCGTCGACGAGCACAGAAAATATGGCGGGACGAAATTTTCCCGATCCTTTTCGCATTGCTTTTAAATTTTCGCTTAAAAAATGTCCAAAAGTAACAATATTTGTTTCATTTTTTATCCAAATTTCTAAAATTTTAGAGCAAATTTTCTTTACAAAACATTGTTAAAATCTTAAAAAAATTTTCCCGGACTTGTTCCATTCCTAAAAAGCTTCAAAATACCACCATTTTTTTAATATGTTGATCGCAAATCTCTTAACAAAATTGAGTCAAAAATAAAAAGTAAAGCAGAATTCTCAAAAAACTTGTTGGAAAAAATCATTTAAGCGAAAAATATGCACATTCTCATGAATAAAAAATGTTAAAAAATTCAAAAACTTTTTTATATGTTTCTTGTCCTTTATTTTTACTTTGGACTTATGCTTAGCCCTGCTCGCCTGAGCAGAGCAGCAGCAGCAGCAGGAGGTCATCCATCCCGTCGCATAATTTATGTATATATTTCCGCTTCGTTCCATTTCCTGTGCACATTGGGCGAGTTCGTAAACAAAAATATGGGCCAATTCATAAGCAGTGGAAGTGGGAGGACACAGGACAGTGCCCCTAGAGCCCGGAATTTAGTCTCGAATAAAACGGAATTTTCGAGATTTTTCGAGACCCGAATTTTTCGAGAATCTCGTCTCGACATCTCGCTCGAAGCTCAAGTCCGGGCTCTAGTGCCCCCTCCCCTTTTCTCTGTTACCCGGTTACCCCACAACAGGAAATGGACTGGACGGCCATTCACTGACCTCTGCTGCTGCTGTTTGGCCTAGTAACAGATGCGCATCCTTTTTTGTTCCCCCCATTATTATGAGAATTGTGTGTTGTGGTGACCTCTGAGTTTGTCCATAAAAGTGTGCTATATTAGCAGACATTTTTTGCTGTTTTTCGTGTTCGTCCCATTTCGAATTGCACAACATTTTGAGTTATTTCCAAATCCCAAGAAAAATCAGTCGGTCAGACTTCCGGCCCGCGTCACGGTAACTAGGGCTAATTTAATTCCATAAATGATCGGTCGAGATCCTAAACCCGAATTTTTATACTCATTTGGCATATTTTTCATAATTTTAGTTCTTTTACTGTACATATAAACATTTTTTGTTCTGAATAAAATAACATAAATACTAGAGCCCGGACTTGAGCTTCGAGCGAGACTTGAGACGAGATTCTCGAAAAAATCTCGGGGCTCGAAAAATTCATTTTATTCGAGCGAGATCTCGAGGTCGAGATTTCTCGAGAATCTTGTCGAGATTTTTCGTCGAAAAATCTCGGGTCTCGAACATTTTTATTCGAGCGAGATCCTCGAGGTTTAAGATTTGTCGAGATCTCGTCTCGTTCCGGGCTCAAATAAATACTACCCAAAAAAAACTTGTCCTTTCATCGCCCTCCCTCCCCAAAGGATCATTTTAATATATTTTGTTTTGCCCACCACAGGCGAAAGTCCCCGAACGTCCGGTGAGAATTATGTGTTTTTTTAACGCAAGACAGTGTCGTCATGTCAAGGACAAACTCGCCGATCTTCTTCTTCTCGCTATCGACCGGGGCAGGCAGCACAGCACATTCCTTCATTCCCTTTTTTCATCCCACGAGAAAGAATCCCCCCTTTTTTTCTTCTATTTTCCTGTTTCCTATACAAATTCTTCTTCCCCTTTCAACAAATGGTAGAGATTGTTTAATATTGGTCCTAGTATCCGGGAAATAATAGATTGAAAATTAATTAATTTTAAACAAATCTTTTTAATCTTTTAGTCTTTTTATAGTAAAAATAAGGCGAGTAGAATTGGCCACAAATCCCTAAATTGTTTTTTTAAATAATTTCGAAATGCCCTTTGGCTGACAAGCGCTGTCAGAGAATAAAATGGTTGTTTTAAACATAATTTTTATTAAAAAAATCACCAAAATTCAATAAAAATGGTGCAATTTTATCAAAACCTTAAAACTTTTAAACTGCTGATGTTAATTGGACGAAAAATACAATCCATTTGAAACAAGAATACAATGCGTTTTGTTTCATAAAATATTTAAATTTTTAGTGCACTTGAATTTCTTTAATTTTCCTGTTATGTACTTAAAAATCAACATGTTGTACTTGAATTTAATGCCTTTCCGATACGAACCCTGTGAAATAAGTCTCATCATTTTAGAGGATAGCCAAGGACTGATGCATACCGTATTACCAACTGTAAGCCCCCGCTCTCTAACTCTGAGTAGGTTGAAAAATAATCCCCCATGGGGGATTACAAGAGGTAATACAGTAATACATATCATGGAGTTTTTCTTGGTTGAATAAGTACAGAATTTTTTGGGCCCACACATTGGCGCGCGCATCTGTCCGCGAACATAATTCCGCTCCTCATAACCAGACCAGTCCGAATACATGACCGGGGGCCTGTTTGCTTGGCAAATTACGATTTGCTTTATCCATTCATGCATTTTGCGTAATTAGCTAATTAGCTAAGTCCATCCGCTTCATTTGCTTTTTGTTCTCCGTGCTTTTGTTTGTTTGCACATACATTCAGAGACTGGGTGCTTTTGCAGCAGCAAAAAATGTGTGGGGAATGGTAATGGAATGGGCCCGTCGTCTAGTTGATCAATCATTTTTTGTTTTAAGAAGGTGTTTGTTGTTCGCAATTCTGTGCACAGTTCTCGAGACTCTTGTAAATGCTGATTAGGGGTCACTGATCACTCACTCACTTACTATGTACCTTTATGCTTTATTCTGGTAGTCCTTCTCGAAATTCTGTAATTCTGTGCACAGTTCTCGAGACTCTTGTGAATGCTGATCAGTGCCACTGATCACTCACTATGTACCTTTATGCTTTATTCTGGTGCCTCATTTTTGAATTCAATTCACACTTTTAGGGCCATTAAAGCTTAATATCCAAAATTTTTTAAAAAGTGTGGAAGAATAAGTACTAAAAATTTTAGCACCTCATTTTTGAATTCAATTCACACTTTTAGGGCCATTAAAGCTTAATATCCAAAATTTTTTAAAAAGTGTGGAAGAAATAAGTACTAAAAATTTTAGCACCTCATTTTTGAATTCAATTCACACTTTTAGGGCCATTAAAGCTTAATATCCAAAATTTTTTAAAAAGTGTGGAAGAATAAGTACTAAAAATTTTAGCACCTCATTTTTGAATTCAATTCACACTTTTAGGGCCATTAAAGCTTAATATCCAAAATTTTTTAAAAAGTGTGGAAGAATAAGTACTAAAAATTTTAGCACCTCATTTTTGAATTCAATTCACACTTTTAGGGCCATTAAAGCTTAATATCCAAAATTTTTTAAAAAGTGTGGAAGAAATAAGTACTAAAAATTTTAGCACCTCATTTTTGAATTCAATTCACACTTTTAGGGCCATTAAAGCTTAATATCCAAAATTTTTTAAAAAGTGTGGAAGAAATAAGTACTAAAATATTTTAGCACCTCATTTTTGAATTCAATTCACACTTTTAGGGCCATTAAAGCTTAATATCCAAAATTTTTTAAAAAGTGTGGAAGAAATAAGTACTAAAAATTTTAGCACCTCATTTTTGAATTCAATTCACACTTTTAGGGCCATTAAAGCTTAATATCCAAAATTTTTTAAAAAGTGTGGAAGAAATAAGTACTAAAAATTTTAGCACCTCATTTTTGAATTCAATTCACACTTTTAGGGCCATTAAAGCTTAATATCCAAAATTTTTTAAAAAGTGTGGAAGAAAAAGTACTAAATATTTTAGCACCTCATTTTTGAATTCAATTCACACTTTTAGGGCCATTAAAGCTTAATATCCAAAATTTTTTAAAAAGTGTGGAAGAAATAAGTACTAAAAATTTTAGCACTACATTTATGAATTCAAACATACATATTGAATATAATTAAAATGCAAATTTAGAAGAGCGTAAAATTTTATAACTTTTGAGGAGGCGTAAGTGCTGGCGCCTCACCATTCACTTTTAATACAAATGGTTGTTGATTTGAATATTTTTAAATATTTTTATCAAAAATGTTTAAAGATGAAATGTTACCAAACTTTTTTTTAATAATTTCAAGATCAAACACATAGTTTTTCCCAAATCGTCCCAATCTCAACCAAAGAAAAATAAAAAAATAAATTCTTTCGACCTATGTTAATTAATTTATTTAAATTATTTTTAAGCCAGTCTTCCATTAGCGTTAAATATAAAACATTCTTTTGTTTTTCAAAAGGTTTCCGTTGTAGCGTTTTTTGGCCGCCAATTCACATTTCTAAATTTATCTCAAAATGTGGCCAAGACCAAAGGTTGCTGCATTTTGGTCCATCCAATTTCCAGCTATTTTTTGCTCGTTTTTTCCCAAGCAACCGCTCGTTCAAAATTCCCGTAAACAATTTTTTGTGTGTTCGTGTTCTTTCTCTCCTTCACATTCTCTCGCTATTTTAGGTTAGTGATTCGGAATGCATCAAATTAGTTTGTATTTTAATAGTCACCATTGTAGCCTTGGAAATTTTATGTATGCAAGTGCGTTGGATCCCAGTTTGGCCATGTGTTTCGAATATGAAAAATAATTGCCCCAGAGTGCTCATTTTAAATATCAAAGGTCCTTTATTTGAAGATTTGTTTGAGAAAAGTCAAATTGCAAATAAATTAATTGTTGAAATTCATTAAGAAAGATCAAATTATTAATTTTCATCGATTTTTCTTTAACAAAATTAGCTAACAAATTCTAATTTTTTCGTCGGCGCCTATCGGCACCGCCGACTCCCCACCCTCTCTCAGCATTTTTGAAACATTTTGAAAAATGCCCTTTAATTTGAATGCAAATCTTTATTATCTTTTTTGTTTTTTCAGAAAAAAAAATTTTTATGCGACCTTGTATTAGTTTTTTAAAGTAAATTATGTTCATTAAATAATAGTCTACATAAATGTTTTTCCTAACAAAATTAATGTTTTGGTGTTTTGGCGCCAAAAAATTTCATTTTTACCTAAAAGGCAGGATAAATGAAAATTTTTATTTTTACCTAGGTAAATTCGAATTTAAAAGATTTTCATTTTAATGCCGACATATATATAATGTTTTAATTTATAGCAATGTTTAATTTTTTGCTTTTTTTATTTGTAATTTTAACTCATCATAATCATCATCATGTAAACGCAAACGATTCTTGCTATGTAAGTTTAATAAAATAATCTTTTTTATAATCAACAATAAAAATGGTTCGGGTGCTCTTTAGATGGCTTAAACTTTTAACCGTCCAAGTCATTAGCCGTCCTTCATATAGGCCTCGAGACCCCGCGAATGAATCCCGCATTTGGTTTTTTTTGCAAAAAGTTTATTGTTGTAGGGTTCCAAAGTCCCGGTCCCGTGCTACTCCAATGAAAGATGATTAATTGTTTTAAAATTAACCAAAAACTGTTTATTAAGGTTGAGGTTAAAGGAAAAGTCGAAGAATGTCTGTGGGTAAAAAAAGCTTACTACAACGCCGAAATACCATCCCAACCGCGTATGAAACTTTAATTTTTATAAATAATTAATAAAGTGCATTTTACAAATCCACAAAGATTACACTAAATACACCATGCATTTTTTACAATATTAATGTATACACAAACAAATTTCGGTCAAGCGAAAGAGCTGGTTAAATCCAGCCACCCAATCTTTTAAGCATCTAAATGGGAGAGCATTGATCAGAGGGTCCGGCAGCTTATTGGCAGCACCGGATGGTTGCTGGCAAGTGCCAATCGGTCCGACACCCTTTTTATGTTTTAAATTTCTTGAAAATCATCGGGGTCAAAATTTGCGAAACGAAGTTACCCCAAAATCTGTATTTATTTTTTGAAACAGCCGAAAAAATAAAAATTCTAACACCATTAAAATTGAATTTAAGCAAAAATTGAGTCTTGTGCTTCTTTGGCTGTCGGATCTTTGCTAGAACTTTCGTACGCAATAAACGATCAGCCCGCTGTACCGCATACAATATCTTACCAAGCAACTTGGATTGTTTCGGCTCATGCAAACCGACGATGCCGTATTTAATTCTTAAGTAAAATAAAACATTTTTTTGAAAATTATTTTTTAATATTAAAAATTTTCCAAAATGTATTTGATAATATATAAAAAAGTATTTCTCCAACAGAGACATCCAAATAGAGACCATAAAGAAAACCCCGGTAAAGGGTATTTGTCTAACATCTGGGTGTTACTACAGAGCATATGATGGGTATGGTCATGAATGCACCAAATTTGATGTTCCTTTAATTGACCGACGAACATTTGATTTCATACCCCATTCTGAACTTACTGGAAAGGTAAATAGAGATTACTCTAATTAAAATTCAGAAAGTTTAGTTGACAATGGAACAAATGCGAAAAAAAATAAAACATGGTCCTCTACTTGCAGGTAAAAAAATTCTATATTTTTTTTTGTTGCAAAATTCAACTTTTTGGCGCCTATCCTGAAAACTAATATTTGTAGGGTTGTTGGTTCTAACCTGACCAAACACAAACTCGTCATTTTTTTTAGGTCGAATTCAATTCGGATACCAGTAAATTTCGGGATTGGTTTTGCCGGTACCCAATCAGGGTGTAAAGAGCCAGGAGATTTCGCCAGTAAACTATTTCGTCTACTTAACTAACTTTATCTAAAATTTTTTGAAAATCTACCAAAATTAATAATTTCAACATTTGTAGTAAATAATCAACAGGTTTTTCTGAATTTAACCGATTCTGATTTTCGGTTTTTTAAAAATAATTCCAGGTCGAGTTTGCGTACCCGAAATTTTCGGGTCGGGTTCTCTTTTGGGTACCCGAGGAATCTCCAGGAACCGACAACCCATGGAATTTGAATCATACATTTAATATTTATAATATTTTTTTAGTCATCAAATATTCGAGTCGCGTTCCGTCAATTCAAGAATGACCTTCATTTGCCATATAAACCCTATCGAGACCAAACTGACTTATACAAACCTAGTGGGGTTGAAGTTCTCAATAGCAAGGGTCCAAATCTTGAAAGAACATCATGGAGTTCTTATCATTGGGTACAAGTACAAAGTCTCTGGGACACAAAAGGGGTCAACTATTTTTCTTATTCGAAACACATGGCCAAACTGGGGGTCCAACGGACTTGCATACATAAAATTTCGCACGGACGAAGATTTGAAGATAATTGAGTTCAACGAGAACTTATACGAAATTAAAAATATCCACTACTGAGTGGAAAGCGGATTCGTTTTATGAATGATGTGTATCATTACAATGTTTTGTCATTTTAATTTTTTGGAAATAACAAAAATAAACCAATTGTCAAATTAGACTATACTATTTAATTTCAAAAAATTTTAAGATTTGGAAATGTGAATTGGCGGCCAAAAAACGCTACAACGGAAACCTTTTGAAAAACAAAGCATTTTTACTCTTTTAAATAGATAATTGAATGTTTTATATTTAATGCAAATGGAAGACTGGCTTAAAAATAATTTAAATAAATTAGCATTGGAAATGCTTTTCCATTTCTAAATATGTATTTCCCCATTCCATTCCATCCCTCCCTTTTCCCCAGCGATGTTTGTGCTCGCTCATTTTGTTTGTCAGGAAAAGATGCTAAAAAGCGGTCGATACTCTCGGCTGACGGGAGATGCCTTTTTGCTCAATGGAGGGAGGAGGGATTGGCAAACAGCCAATGCCAATTGAGCCCAATATGACAGTGTTCAATTATATTTATGTATTTACTTGTTGATTTCAAATGCATGTGTTCCATATTTGCCCTCTCAACGAAAAACGTCATTTTTGTTGGAGGATGGGGATGGGATGGCATCGCCAAAATTCAGTGCAATTTTTCTATTTTGGCATAAGTATTGCAGGACCAGATTTTGGCAAATTGGTTGGCGAAGGCAGTGACACTTTGATATTTGAGGTTCTCCCACCCTTTTTGTTATCTTTTAAACTCAAAAATTGTTAAATTTGGTGGTTTAATTGGAGGGAACTGCCATTTTAGCAAATATTTTAAAAATAAAAAATATTTTTTTTTTAAATTAATTTGTATTTAAATAAATTATTTTTTCCATTGGTTACATTACACCCCAACCCAACATTCAGATTTATCAGCTGGAGATTGATGAAGCCACTAACGTCACATGCATATCAAATGCACAATTTATTGGCAGTGCAGTGATTGCCGGCGAAATACTTTCCAATGCTTTCCAATGCGACCCATCTGGAAATCATTTTTATGGATTTACGAGAAGACACCGTTCGGGATTTCCGGTAAGGTTGCGGGGGGGGGGGATTTCAATGGCTGAAGATTTTGCAAAAAATAAGTCTTTCCTACATCATTTTTTTTTTATACTCTTTTTTACCCAATTTTATACAGGGGAACGAGTTGGGTAAAAGTGAACGAGTTGAGGTCGGTGAACGAGTTGAGGGTGAACGAGTTGGCCGGGAAGGAGTTGGGTTTCGTCCGTTTTTTATGGTCCAGTTTTAGCTTGAGAGCCGATTAAAATTGAAAATTGAATTTTAACGTTAACTTACCCTTTTTTACATATTCGAAACATATTTTATTCAAAATGAAAAAATTAATTTTTCAATTTTAAAGGCTAAAACTTTATAACCTGCAAGAATTAGTAAAAAGAAGAATGACTTCCGACCTTATTATGGTGCATAAAATACTTAATAACAAAACACATCTTGACCCAAAAAAATATTTCTCAGTCTCAAACACAAAAATGCAATAAAAACGAAAATTACACCCCGGAAGGATCGAATTTTTTAATTTAAAAAAAACACCCCGGCGAATCGACTTTTTCAAAAAATGCACCCATAAAAATTGATTTCCGACTAAAAATTCTGCCAACAAAAAATGAAAAATTTTTAGAATTCTGCTTATTTCAAAAAAATTTTCTGAAATGCCTTTAATTTACATATAAAAATTTTAATTTCTCTAATTACTTCAATTAGGAAAACTTGCCCATTTTTTGCTATATTTGAAAAAAAAAATTTATCCATATTTCGTCCATATTTTGCAATTTTTCATTCATATTTTATGGCCATATTTCGAGATTTTTATCCATATAATTAGCGGCCCTATGCATTACTAACAGCACGGAAAGCCCTTAATGGTCCCTTTTTCATATATGTTCTTTTTCTGTTGTTTTGTATTGTATTTTGACACATTGACACACTTATTCATATTTATTTTTTAAGCAACACGTAATTGTACATTTTTGTACTTGTTGGGTGCTCAATAAATTTAATTTAATTTAATTTAATATGTACTTAAGTAAAAATAGCATTCCCCCAGGAACCAACTTGGCAATGTGATGCTTTGCTTGTCCAAATTGGCAACAATAAAGGCAAAAGTGGGCAGAATGGAAACGATGCTGAAGTGGGAGAAGTCAAAGTGTTTGAATTTGAAGGTAGACAGGCAGCATAAATTAGGTTTTCCGTTTTTTTGAAGGACCCGAAAGACCTTCTTGGTAGGCAGGCATTTATGAATAAATACATTGGCATTTTCATGAGATTTTTTTAACAATTTAAAAAAATGCTCCGCCCTATCACCACTGATCAGCGGTTCATCTTTATGTACAATAATATTTTCTGTTTTATGTTTTTAAGGTGTGCGCATAACACCGCTCAACAGATTTCACGTAGACATTGAGTAAGGGAATCAATTACAATAAAGAAACAGTAATGGATGATGGCGTTTGAATTTTCAGATTCAAATTTTTGAGCGACAATGATGGCATTTTTATTCTTTCTTTAAAAATTGCGCATGACCATACGGAGGCAAATGTAAGGTCATTGTGGCGAAGCGATGTGTACAAATTCACATTGGATCAGGTGGGGGACTTTAATTGGCAATTTTTATTGGGACGAAATTGCGACAAATTTAAATTTGAAAATTTACATTTTTAGATTTATTGCTCCGTATGCTACACGAAAATTGATTTGTCTCCACCTCCGACAAGGTATTCCGAGGTAAACTACCTACATCTTTATAGTCGGAGCTTTTCCCAAATTTTCATTTTCTACTAAAAACCAAATTAATTTATGTACATATATTTTTTCTTATGAAAATGATCAGAAAATGGAAAATCTGATATAAAATAATTCTTTTTTCTTGTAAAATTTAAAATATTTTCTAACTGGTTAGGAACCACTACATATGTAGTAACAGTCTGACTAATGTACAGTAAAGAAATAACAAATATTAAAGAATTGAAATGGAAAGAAATTGAACTTGTAGTCGAAAATAAACTGGAAGCTCAACCACTGCGCAACAAAAACAACTTGATTGGGCAATTTTTTTATTAACTATCATAAGTCCGATTTTTAGGGGTGTATTTTTGGTCGCCATGCCCATCATTAGGGGTGTAAATTTGGTCCCAGTTAGTCCCGGTCGGACCGGGACGGGACTCGGGACTTTGGTTTTTCAAAAATCGGGACCGGGACCTGAAAAAACTCGGAATTCCTGCCCGGTCTCGTGCAACTCTAGTTTCCAATCAACTTATTCTTGACTTGGTTTTGTTTGAAATGATTTTTCGCGCGCAAACTTTTGTTGTTGGAAATTTTTCTGACGAATGGGTCCGGCAAAAAATTTGTTCAAAATTGTTAAAAGTTTTTGGCTCCTTAACAAAATTTTCAGATTTTCTCCAACTTCTACAACGATTCCACGGTCTATCATTTGGACTGGCGCATACACATCATGTTAATTGATGATGGCATTGTTTTTTATAACACCGACGAGCGCAACAGAGTGTACCTAAGCAACCACCCACGCCATAGGAGTTGGACAGAGTGCGCCATGCACGCACAAAGCGATTTGAAATTTGTATGGGCGGGGCATTTTTAAAAATAATTAACCCGGGAAAATTACCCTAATTATTATACGGAATTTGTTTGTTTATTTTTTTAATTTACTATCCCTCTACTTCTACCCTCTACTCCGTTATTTTTTTGAAATTCTTATGGGCGCGGGCATTTTTGAAGCCAATTTTTGGGGAGTGCCCATGTCCAGAGGCGTTTTCAAAAATTATTCCTGCTGGAATCGAGACCCGGAACCCAGGAAAGTCAAGAGGTCGGGAGTCCCGTCAACCGTCAAATCCCCTGATTACTGTAAATTACATAGTCATTTATTTGTTTCACCATTTGCCCGACATTTTACAGAGCCATTTTGGCCGATCATCCTTCTTGATACACTTTGACAACGGTTTTCTTATTCAAAAAATCCTCCAAAGTACAACCGTTTACCGTGCATTTATTGACACTGTGACAAAAACAATACGGTACTTACAATATAATAATATACCGTAGTTCATTCTTTTTCATTTAAATCTTTTTCAGGTATAAGCAATTGTTCGACGAGCCACTTTACGTGTTTGCAAACAGAAACAGTCGCACCATTGCCTCCATGTGCTCGCATGAAAATATTTTATTCATTTCCATTGACAGTCCGCCACCACTGAAGCACATCGTCTTTTGGCGCATTGTTGATTTGATACATTGTGCTAATTTGGAGGAATCGAAGAGGGAGCAGGTGGTTAAACTGCAACACTTTTTGAATGATTAACCGATTCAGCTAAAAAATAACTAATTAGTACATAACAGGGGTGGAACTTTTTGCTTTTTGTAACATACAGTAGTTTTTTGAATCATTTTGTAACAGTATTATAAAAATGTTTACATTTTCTCGAAATTTGAATCTATTATGGATTGGATTTATTTACATTAGCAAATTTGTTTATTTTATGAAATTAAATTTGTCATTTTTCAGTCCCAGCACTCTTCTGCAACTGTCGACGAATGTTTGGACTGTTTTTGCTCAGCCCATCCCGTCCGAAGAATTCCTGAAAATACCGAAATCCTTGCACTCATTCATTCCATTCATTCAAATTGTGTCGAATCATAAATACTGTATTTCCTTTCAATAATTTTTCATATACAAAATAATTAAAATTTGTAAAATTTGAATAAAATCCGAGCATTTTATTAAAACACTGGCCGGAAAGCTGATTCTTACATTGCCATAGAAAGCCATTTAAAATTAAGTATTCCTAATAAAAAATTGCGTGTTTCATTGAAATTAATTAAATAATTACTTAAACTTTTATTTATTTTCACAAAATCGATCGACTAAAAAATGAAAATAAATTTAAGTGGTGTTAAGGCTTGCTTGGCTTAGGCTTAGGCTGGCAACACGCACCCAACCATCAATTCCCAACACACTTCATTTTTCACCCCATATTTATGAGGGATTGGTCGCTGCCCAGTCGGGCAGCAATTTCCAAGTCTTGGTAAACAGTACAATTAAATAAACTTTAAACCAATGATTCAATGGGTTTTTTTTTAGAAATTGTCATAGTCAAATTTGAAATAGCCATTTTTTTCTAAATATTTATCCAAATTAGTATCAAATTTTGCCTATACACAAGCAACAACTAAATAAACTTTAAACGCTGCGGGGGGGGGGGGGGATTTCAATGGCTGAAGATTTTGCAAAAAATATGCTCTACAATTTTTTTGTAAAAACCCATCTCGTTCACCGACCCCAACTCGTTCGTTTCACTGTATAAAATTGGGTAAAAAAGAGTAAAAACTTAAAAAATCATAAGTTTTAAAACCTTTTATTCCTTTTTTGAAAATTCTAAAGCACGAAAAAGTTTTTTTTTGTAATTTTTGACCAGTAATTTTGAAAAAAAAAAATAATGATGTAGACTTATTCTTCAACACTTTTTTAAAAATTTTGGATATTAAGCTTTATTGGCCCTAAAAAAATATTTTCACTAATAATTATGCTGTTACAAACATTTACGCAAATAATCATATTTATTTAAAATATTATTTTAAATGACAATTTTTTTTTTTGGAAATATTTATTTGGTTGATGCTGTTGAGGATTATTCTTTGAAGCAATTTTCGAAAGATTATTGTTGTTTTTTTAAACTATAAATTGACTTAATTAGTGTAAAATTTCAATGGCTCATCCCTTCTTGCCCTTAAATGCGTTGTAAAGCATTGCACCACCAAGACCGGCTACAGCGCCACCTGCCAGAGCCTTCAGTTTGGTCCCGCGTCGTCGGCGTCTAAAATGCGGAGTATTTAAAAAACAAATAAAATATTAAATACCAAAAATGGTAAACGATATCAAAAACAACAAAATGTTATACACAACTTTTTGTAAATCTCAGTTATGAAAATATGATTTTAACTAAATTTTAAATTGTTTACTTTTGCATGCCAGTGCCTACAGCTTGGCCTTCAGCCATTATCTCAGGCAAATTTGGGGATGCCGCTCGTTGAACACGTTGGTTGACATTGTCATGACCATTGACAGCGGCAAGTACCGGCAGCACCAGGAGCTGAACAAGAATTGCAAGGCTGATAAGCTGCACACTTTGCATAGCTATTAGGTAAATTGTTTTTGAATTCTTAAATTAACAATTATTTTGTATTTAAAAGATTAGGCAATGTTAGGCCAATTCATCAAATTAACATTTTTAAGCAAATTCTAAGACATAATTTAGACCATCAAATGTGTTGTTTGCTTACTAAAACACATGAAACAATCTTTTACAAAATGATCAAATTTATATAATGAATAAAATTGACTCTACTCGGGTAAAGTTTTTTGTTTCTTATTTTTTTTTATGACAAATCAATTCGTACAGTCCTGTGAAGTAAATGCTGCAAAAATTTGATCCAATTTGGCGGGTGGACCTAAAATATAACCGCCGCCGCCACCGCCGCGCATTTTGTTTACCAACCTTCCAAACACGTTTATGATGCCCGAAAAATTGATGACTAATACACACAAATTCTCGTTTGTCGCTCGCTGTGTGTGATTGAGAAATTTGTGCAAGACAAATTCACTAATTAAATTTAATTTATTATTGTTTTCACTAATTTGTTGGAATAATGGAACTAAATAATTGAAAAATATTTGATTAAAAAATAATAGCGCATATGTACAAAAAAAAAGCAACAAAAGCAATTTAAAAGTAATTAGATTTCTTTGCGAATAACTTGTGAATTAAATATGATTTTGAAATTAGAATAATATTTAAAAATATGACTCATATTTAAAAGACTAAGTAATATTTGTTATGATTTTTGCTTCAAACATGTGACAAGATTTTAAATTTTTGAGAGTAACCATTTCAGGGGAAAATTTTATTATTTAATAGTAAAATATAAAAGGCACTTAGGAAAAAAATGCAAATACTCAATTAAAATTTTTTTATTCATTAATGTCGTAATAAATTCACTGAATATTATAACCTTTCATAAATTTGAGTAAAGCTTAAGTTTAATAATTGTCCTATAAAATTTTTACGTTGTTGGTTGGCAATAATCAGGTCCGGATTTATATGGCCAAAATATGCCAAAAAAAATGCACTAATGCAAAAAATGCCAAAATATGCAACAAATACACCGAAATATGCACCAAAATGGCACGTTTAGTTACATAAAAAAATGATTCTTTAAGAAATTGTGCAAATTCTTGAAATATTTTTATTTTTGAATGGATTTTTAGATAAAACATAATGTAAATTCAACATTAACGTGTTATTAAATTTTATGTTAATATATATTTCCATAATATTAATTTTCCATTTAAATACGTAAGAAATTAATCATCATCATATGTACAATAGATATGATTCATCCTCAAAACCGCGTGATAATTTATGCAAAATTTTTTATTTGTTTTTGGACAAAAACATAACATATTAATCGTAAACATGGCATTGCACATGGGAGCTACCTATTTAAGCAGCAGCTGCTCTAAGCTTTTTGTTTATAACTGAGAATTTGGAACCCCTAAAAATATTTTGAATAAAATTTTCACCAACCAATGTTCTCCACCATCAATTTGATCACGGTTCTGATCGTTTTGCTTTCCATTCCAATGAATGCCTTTGCTAACCGCCGCCACAATGAGACCAGCGACAATTCAGCGGTAAAATAAATTGATAAAAGGCTTCCAATAAAGACGACTTAAAAAAGTTGCGGGATGGACTAAAATATTGTTCAATAGAAAAGAAATTATTATTAGTGACGGATTTATGTGTTTCTTTGCGCAATGCCTTTGCAAAAGCTCAAAAATCACATTTTCTTCAAAAAAATTTTTAAGAAAAAGCGACTTTTTAGTGTATAAAGCACATATTGAGAGCTTTTTGATCGATAAAGCCATATTTGGCATTTTTATGAAAAATATCTTTCTTCAGAAATAATCAAAAATGCAAACAGACATTTATTGAACTAAAAATGCACCCATAAAGATTGTTTTTTAATTATTAAATTTTTAAAACACCAGAAGGTAATTAATAAAAGTTCAAAAATTTAACTGGTATATTTTAAAATGTTAAAATCAATTTTTTGATTGAGAATTATTTGATGACAATAAAAAGTCAATTAATAATTATGAATGTTTAGTCATCAGAAGAAGGTGTTGTTAGCGGACAACTGTCAAATCGGTTTGGACAATTTGAAAATCGAGGAAACACGGCTGGAGGACAACGCGGAAATCCGTTTATGCAACGCGGAAATTTTGTCGAACAACCCGGATTTCCTTTTGGCGAACGCGGAAATCCGTTTGGACAAAGCGACAACCAGGCTGCTGGACTAGGTGGAGGAATGCCGTTTGGAGAACGCGGATATGGAGTTGGACAGGGTGGCGTTGATCTGTTTGGACAACGCGGAAATCAGTTTTGATAAATGAATGCTTGCTTCTATTAATTTGTCTAAAATCATAAAATGAATGTTTTTTTTGTTTGCATCAAGCATAATAAACACGGTAACGCCGACTCATTTATAACAGAGTTTCCATATGTACTTTTTTTTAAAGATTTGTACTTTATTTAGAGCGCATGTCCTGTTTTGTCCTTTATATAGATTTATTGAATTTTTAAAAAATTTAAAAAAAAATTTCGTTTAAATTTGAATAAATCTTAAGATTGAAAAGTTCAAAATGTAACAGTGTTTATTCAAAATTCTAAAACTTTAGAGCAATTTCTTAACAAACATTGTTAAAATTTAATTTACCGGCGGCGCCTATCGGCACCTCCGACCTCTTCCCCCAAGAAGTAAAGCCGAATTCTCAAAAAATTGCATTTGAATACCACAAAATGCACAAACTGCTGCTTAGAAAAGAGAAAAACTCGTTGGAAAAAAATCATTTAAGTGAAAAATATGCGCACATTTTTCATTTCGTATGAATTGATCTGAAAGCCGAGAATTTGGCAAATTAGAAAGTAATCGAATTATTAAATTTTAATTTAAAAAAGTTTAAAAATTTATCAACAAAATTAATTCAATTTTCAAACATATATTTTTTGTTAAACAGAAACTTTTATATTTATTTTAATTTATTAATCTCTTATATAAATATTTCTCAATCAGACTCACCAACAAAGGGAATTTAATGGGTTGGATGAATCATCAAAAATTCGGGGATCAGTTGTTGCTGCTTGGTAAACAGAGCGCGCGCTCGCTGCCGCCACCCAATTATAATGTTTGTGGTCCACCGACCAACCTCACGAATGGATCAAATGTTCTCTGCATTCATTTTCACAGGATTTTATGGATCAATTTCGTATAAATTCTAAAAAAAAAGCTTTTATCCTCGTTATTTAAAACCAAAAACATTTTAAAACATTTCTTTTTAGTTATATATAAATATATTATAAATCTATTATATTTATATTTAAATGACCATTTTATTTTTTATATTTTTAATCTTTATTTATTTCTTAAATAATGTTTGAACTACTTTTTCCGTATGGAATTTTTAATCTGTTTTTATTTTAATTTAAGAATTTAAAACAATTTAATAGCTATGCAAAGCGTGCAGCTTATCAGCCTTGCAATTCTTGTTCAGCTCCTGGTGCTGCCGGTACTTGCCGCTGTCAATGGTCATGACAATGTCAACCAACGTGTTCAACGAGCGGCATCTTCAAATTTGCCGGAGATAATGGCAGAAGGCCAAGCTGTAGGCACTGGCATGGAAAAGTAAAAAAATTAAAAAATTTTTAGTATTTAAATCCATATTTTTATAAGTTTAATTTTAGGCTTATTTAGTTAATTTTTAGGTGTTGGCTTTCTTTTTTAAATTAACACTTTTGATTAGATTAAACGTAGGCGTTTGGAGATTTCAAAAAGTTGTGTCCAACATTTTGTTGTTTCTGATATATTTATTGTTTTTAAACCATTTTTGAAATTTAATTTTTTAAATATTCCGCATTTTAGACGCCGACGACGCGGGACCAAACTGAAGGCAATAGCGGGAGGCGCTTTAGCCGGTCTTGGTGGTGCAATGCTTTACAAGGCATTTAAGGGAAAAAAGAACAAGAACAGCGGATGAATTCAAATTTAAAATACTTTGGAAAATATTTACTTAACATAATTATGTATTAATCCAAGTTCAGTGTGTTTACCAATTAACAACTAAAATTTTTGTGAAAATAAGTTAATGAAAAATCTCTATCATTTATAAAAATTTGGATTAGTATTTCTTAATTTGAAATCAAGGTACAAATGTGAATAACAATATTTCAAAATTATAAGCTTTTATTCATATTTTTGGAATTTTGGCCATAGGTGCTTTTATCATATGGGCTGAAAATGGGCTTTAGAGTGTTCAACTATTGACTGGCATAAAAATGTGGGAAGTAAAGCCCATTTTGGCATTGCAAATATGCCAGAGCGAGAAACTTGCCAAATTTTTAAAATATTTCAATGTGGCAACAGAGTGTTAATCTTGAGAAGAAGTATTCCCATCCGGTATTATTCCTTTTGGCAGTTCCGTATTCCCTTGTTAGTTTTTCTAAAGAAAATTATTATACAGCATAATTAGTGTTTTTGTTGTAAAAATCTTAGAGTTTGTCCAACTTTGAGCTGAGATATGGTTTTTTGAGCTTCCTGCGCACTGTCAAGAAAACATGCAAAAATTTAAATTGTTCACTGTGTGGGCGGGCCAAAAAAGCCGAAAATTTACAAGATAAATCGAGGGTGCTCTACACGATAGGCATAGTTTAAAAGTGATCTGAGTGGTGACAGTGAGGGATGTTCTCCTCGTGAGCTACCGGGGCGTCCCATTTGGCTTCTTCTTTATGGGTGATCTTTTGCCTCCGCCCTAGGCGGTTTAACCATCCGCTTCCAACCCACGGGACCACTCGGCTACTTACAATCCAAAATATCCATCGATTTCACTCAAAATTGTGCATTCGTCAGATTCTTTCTTTATATTTCTTTATGCCTGCCTAAATGTAATTCATACATATGCCACATGCCAATCTCACAACTAAAGCATGCGTCTTTTTTTTTTCTGATGAATGGGCATATGCTTAGGTAATTCGATTTGTGTTGAGTTTAGCTAATATAAAAACATCCAAAGCGGTGCCCATATGGTCTAAATCCCATTAGCGATCCGATTAAACAGTGCCTCTTTAATTTAGTTTTATAATCACTGCCGAAAGATTCCAAAGAATAACGTTTTAAATCATTTTTATTTTTACAGATGAAAATGATTATTTTGTGCAGCTTTTTTTTGCTGAACGTTCTCGTAACTATGCATGGCGGCAACGATGCTGGAAACAGTCTAAATCAGAGTGCGTACTTTTTTAAAGATTTGTACTTTATTTGGGGTACTTGTCTCCCTATTTGTCCTTTATTTGAGATTTCTGGAGCTTTTTGAAGATTTTTTGTTTAAATTTTGAATAATCTTTAGACAGATGGCTAAATTTGTTGATTTTCAAGCTTTTTTCGCTTTCTTTTTTGAATTTTGTTTAAAAATGTCCAAAATGTAATAATAGTTGCTCATTTTAATCCAAATTTTGATTTTGTGTCTAATTTTCAGGGTAATTCAAATTGAATTGAAATCAAAAAATTTTCCCGGCGGTTTTGCCAGCAAAATCTTTTTGTGACTTTCACTGTCCTTATTTTGAAAGATTTTAGTTACGCTAAATGATGGCAATATTGTACGACAAATCAATATGGGAGATTTGAATATTCATGTTTTGGAAAGAACCAATGGACGCATTGAAATTAATGGTCATCCAATCTCAAATGAAGCATGGACATCTGTAAATAATTATTGGCAAATGGCCAATGAACGTATTCGGAATGAAACAATAGCAAATGCACGACGCATCCGTGATGAAGCATTAGCAAATGCGCGACGTGTTTTAAATGAAGCATTGGCAGCTGCGCGACGAGATGAAGCATTGGCAGCTGCGCAAAGAGATGAAGCATTTGTAGCTGCGGGACAAAATGAAGCATTGGCAACTGCGCGGAGAGATGAAGCATTTGCAGCTGCGCGACAAAATGAAGCATCGGCAACTGCACGGAGAGATGAAGCATTTGTAGCTGCGCGACAAAATGAAGCATTGGCAACTACGCGGCAAGATGAAACATCGGCAACTGCAGAACTAGAAGAAAATTAAACCAAAGAGACGGGAATGACCGGTGCAAAATGGGGGGTACCTTTAACAATTTGAAGTCGATGTTTGTTATCATCATTTGTTGATAAAACTTTGTTTAACGCTTCATATCTTGTTGGAAATTATTTTGGTTCAAGAATTTAAAAAGTATAGAAGTAGAACATTCGTAAGCTTAAAACCAAATGATAGACTTTTATCAGCAATTGCGAATTCTAACCAAAATCAAATTATATTTTTACAATGTCCTAAAATAGTTTTTTATTTATTTTGGCCTGTATAATCTTGATTTGAGAAGAGATCGACACGTCTTTTGGAAAATGAACTTATTTAAATTTAAAATTGACATTTAGGCCTTAACAAATAAAATTGTTACTTTCAATTACTATTTTAAATACAATATTTCTTTAATAGCATTTCTGAACACCCGATTCCCTCGTCCGATGACAATTTTGTGGGCCTGGAATCACGCAAGAAAAAAAGAACACGCTGTCCTATTATAACTTTAAGACAGGGCTCGAATCTCAAAATTTTTAAATCCACATCGGAGCATTAAACCTAAAATCCGCATATTCAACATTGGTTTATTAAAACAAAAATTCAAGGTTAACATAGCTTCATTCGTTATATTTATTGATACAAGAATTGATTTGAGCAATTTTCTGTGACAAATGCGCATTTGTGGAAATCAGAATACGAAAGATCAAGCTTGCACTTGACTTGCTTGAGCTTTTGATTTTAAGAGTATTTTCCGTTTTACAGCATTTTGTTAAGGGGAATTTTTTTATTTTGCAAGTTTTTTTGGGGGGGGGGGAGGGATGGTGGGTCGGCGGTGCGATAGGCGCCGCCGAGAAAATTAAAAAAAAAAATAATTAAGAAAAATCTTAGCAGCTAGCTTTTAACAAATTTTCAAAAATCACTGGTCCAACGAAATGTTTAAAGCTAATTTTGATTTTGACTCAATTGTTAAAAGATTTGCAACAAAACTTCTAAAAATACGGTAATTTTTTTGATAAAAAAAGAAATCAAATTAGTATTTTTGGACAATGTCGTAAAATAATTGATTGGTTCCCCAAATTAAGCCAATTTTCTACACTGATTTAACGCTTGGTTAATTACTTTATGAACCAGAATTTTATGTTTTGTGAATTTAATGAGATTTTGGCCAAAAAAGGAACTGAAAAATGAATAAACTGAAGTCTAAGATTACCGTTTAATATTTAATATGTTTAAATCAATTCTTGATTTTTCACTTAAACTATTAAATAATTTACTTATAATTTTTAACACATCTTGTTGAGCTATGTTAGTTTCTATTTGATGTGAAACTTAGTTAAACGAAATTTCTGGCATGGCACTTTTTATGTGTTAATGTGACGTAATTTAATATAAATTTAAAATTTTATGCACAAATTACATAAATACTGCACTCCATTATATGCTAAGGCTTATAAGTTAAAGCATAAATAAATTTAATAAATACCTTTAGGAGACTAGTCTTAATTAGGGCCACTTTTCTTATTTAAATATTTTCATAACAGTTTTTTTGAGCGTGGGTGGGATGGGCGGACGTTGTATTTTCAGGTTTGGTTTGACAAACGTCCGGCAGTCAACGTCCGTGTCCGCCTAAAAATTGTAACCTTATTATTTTGGTTAACAGATTTTTTTTGTTTTTTATTATACATCGACTGGAAAACCATGAAAACCAAGTTACTGTTTTTGACGGTTCTGTTAACGATGGCATTTGCCATTGGTTAACTAATTCTGACATATAATGAGAACGGAAACTAAACAAATGCTTATCACCTGACCCTGGTGAGAACATTCGGAAATACTGTCAATGTTTACATTTAACCATGAAGTTTATTTGCACATAAATCGGTGGTCTACCGCACAACAACAATATAAAAAACGATCGGACAGTTCAACAACTGCGCCATTGGATGGAGATAATGGCACCGGGTGAAATTTGAATAAAAGTCAAAAAAATACGTCTCAATCTTCAACAATCAAAAAAACAACGGCTGCAACGGTTAACTGCGGGTTTTGTGGTCATAACCGTTAACCGACCGTAACCGCGGTTACGGGTAACCGTGCCCACGCCTGAGAATATTAGTGATGAAAATTTGCGCTGATTTTCTGCACTTTATGACAACAAATTCATTTTTTTATCAAAGCTTAGATTTTTTGTGAAATTGAAAAAACCACCCTAAAAATTAGGAGGCCGAACTTTGGCGATTTCTATTGACAGAATTCATGAATAATTTTATTCTAAGTTTGTTATTCATCAATTCTCAGAATTGTTTTCATCTGCTTAATAAACAGTAACATAAAAGATAAAAGACCACAAAAATTGTTCGTTAATTAAATAAAATTCATCGGTTTAACCACCTGCTAAAGTGCAATCTAAAAGTTTTATCTATCAAATATGTATAGAAATGTTTTATATGTTTGATCTAATTGATAGTATAAAACAAATTAATTAAAAGTGAGTTTCTGACTAACAATTAAATTCTTTAATATTATAATTGTATAGAAAATTCATTCCAAAATATGAAATTGATTTCAAATTAATTACCTATCGGTGAATTGAAAATGAATTATACAATGTCATCAAATTCAACAATTAGTGAGGTCAGTTTATGAATGATTTAAATCTTTTATTATATATTATTCTAAGTTTATTTAAGGTCTATTTCGAATTAGCAAATGCTCGTCCCTGCTGGACTTTGATTATTTTTGCTTCAATTTACACAATTTTGGCGATTGTTGGCATTTTGTTGAATTTGTCAGTTATTTACGTTACAATTCGAACAAAGTTTGCTATAATTTAGACAATAAATGTTTGACAGTAAAAAATATATATTTTAAGTCAAATATTTTATTTATGAATGACCGTATTTTTAATTCAGGTCAATGAACACCTCCGCCAACAAATTGTTGGCCATTTATTCGTTTTTCGAAATTGTCCACCAATCTGGCCATTTTTTATTCTCATATTTAGTAATTTCTGGCCAATATTTAATGCCCTACAAAATTGCACTTCGAATTCTTACGCCTTCATTATTTGCAGTTTCTTGCACAATGTTTTTACTTTTTTTCACAAGCATTGACCGACTTATTTGTGTGATTTTTCCGTTAAGGTAAAATTAGTAATTTAAATAATTTTATTTTTATTTTCAGAGAATCAGAAAATGTCATTTTTTATGTTATCACATTACCTTTCATCGGGTTATTCAATGTTTTATATTTGGATTATCAAAGTTGCGATTCAGCAGGCGAAACACTAGTTACTGGCACATTGAATGACATTGGAATGACTTCTGTATTATTTTATTTTTATAAATTTTATAACATTTGATTTCTTTTTAATAATTTAATATGCTTTTTAACCAAATTATTTGAAGTATCAATGCACCAATTCGCCGGGGTTTATTTGGCCAACAATGATAGATTTAATGTTGCTGACAACAATTGTTCTTTATGCGGTCATTGCAATTGTTATTCGCTTCAGAAAATGTATTTTTAAATTCAAAAAGATATTTTAAATATATTTTTTATTTTAAAGCACCGCCCAACTCCAACTCACACCAATTCAACATTCGCATATTTCGCTCATTGTTCTTCATCGTTTCTGTGAATATTGGCGGATATTTTGTCACGTTCATTAATGTTCTAATTATTCCCGCAATTTATCAAAATTTAATGTTTTTATGGACGTTGGGAGAAATCATTGCCATTTTATTAAACATCAGTGCCGCCTCCAATGCGCCAATTCTTTATTTTACAAGGTAAAAATTAAAGAAAAAAATATCAATTTTTAAATATCTTTTTTAGCACAGAATATCGGAAAGCTTTTGACAAAGAATGGCAAACGATTATCAAATTGTTCAACAGAAATTCCGTACAGCCTAATTGAACATACGTACGGCTAGCGCGCAGAAGCCGCTAAATTTGTTTTTATTTAATATTTTTAAAATTATAATATTTTAAATGTTTAGATTAAATGGCTTTCCCTTGATGAGAATCTTGTTTTATGATTTGAAGATTGTTATGTCTTTAGGCAGATTGTAATTTGGCGTACGGTTAAAGCAACTTAAAATATTTTAGTGCAACCTTTTAAAAATTTCATTTATTCCAAAAATCGATCTTTAGAGGTTTCCACGAAATTTCGGGTAATTTCCCGAACCCGAAACACGAAACCCAAAAATACCCGAAATTTTGTGTGTCACCAGAAACCGAATTTTTGCCCAGCCCTGATCGGCACCGCCGACCCCCCACCCTCCCCCCCCCCCCCATTCTCAAAAAATTTGCATTTTTGGTTCGAATTTGAGTAAGCGTCTCTAGTCAGAAAATGTTGAAAGGTTGTTGTTATTTATTTCTCCACCACAACATTAAAATTTATGGTTTCAGCTAGGGATGTGTATCGCATCGTATCGTAATCGTAAATATCGAATTTTCGCCATATCGTGTGTCGTAAAAAATCGTATCGTAACGGCTGCGATGGTTAACCGCGGTTTTAGTGGTCATAACTAGGGTTGGACAAAGCGGGGTTATCCGGGACCGGTATCCGGGTGTTTTTGGAAATTTTTGGGGTAAAATTATCCGGGTCTTGAACCAACCCCAGCCAAATTACCCGGTATCCGGACGGATATCCGGGTGTTTTTGAGCTATCCGGTATTCGGGGGACCCGGATAATATCCGGTTTTGTCCAACCCTAGTCATAACCGTTAACCGCCCGTAACCGCGACCTTTTAAAATTCCATAACCGTTACCCGCGGGTAACCGCGGTTTAAATTTTAGTTTTTAGAGAATAATTAGTGTTCGGCACGAGACGATAAATTCGATAAATATCGCAATATATCGCGATAAATTTTCGATAATTGTCGCGACACTATCGATCAAAAATCCTAGTATTTCGATAACGATATTTAACCGATGTTGGCACATGAATTGTTATCATAATATTTGATTAATGAATTTGATCGACACTTGCACTGTGGTTGTTATCTTCGATAACGATAATTGGATATATTTTCAATTTGTTCCAGGTTTCCGAATTTATCAGAAAACTTGATGTAAGATTATTTATTTCATAGTTTTGTAAACAAGAATTAATCACTAATGATTAATACAAGATGAAAAAAAACTAAGTTCCAAACAAATTATAATAACTATTTGAAGTCTAAAAGACGCTAAAAAAATATTGCATTTAAGACAGAAAAATGCGGATTGGCCAGCTGTCATCGCTACGACATATTGGACATTTATCGCCGACTGTATCAGCACATTTTTGGCATGTACAAGCGTGACCACACGGCACATAAACTGTTTCAATCTAAAAAAGTAATAAGACAAAAATAAATACAAATTTAAATTCAAAGCGCAATAATAAATATATAAAACATTTAAACAATGCCAATTAATAAAAAAATATATCAATTAAATTTAATTAAAATTTTTGTAGGCTCTAAAATTATTTGTACAAAATTTATTTTTGTGCTTTACTTTATTATCGCAACACACAACACATTGCAATTGTTGTTGTTGCGGTTGCTCCAAAATATTTTTGCCGTTATTTTTTGGCAATGTTTTTGCATCGGCCAATTCGTCGTCTCCATCGGTAACGGCCAAATCGGATATTTGTGAAACATTTGTAGAGGAGGTTTGACCGACTTGAACAAACTAAAAAATTTTAATATTTTTTCAAATTTTAGATCTAAAATATTATGCCAAAGTCTCTATTTTTTGCTTAAATTAATTTTAATTTTGTCAGAATTTTGTAAAATAATACATTGGGTGACTCCAATTCGTCGTTTCCATCGGTAACGGCCAAATCGGAGGAGGTTTGACCGATTTGAACAAACTGAAAAAGTTTAATATTTTTTTAAATTTTAAATCTAATTCGCAAGTCCCTATTTTTTGCTAAAATTTAGCTTTAGGTTTCTCTGAATTATTTAAAACAATAATTTAATTTTTAAAAAAATTTACTTGAAATTCGTTATTTATGCATACAACATTTCGCCATGGTAACAACAATAATTGATGATTGCGTTTACAGTCATGCCAAAAATATTGAAAAAAATGGCAAATTTCTTTCAAATTTTCATAAATTCCAACAACAATATTCAATTTTTCCATCGTAAGAATTCCAGCATTTATAGCGTTTGCAAACATTTTACCTATTATTTGTAAATTTCTCAAACAATTATTGCCTAAATTAAATTTACCAATTTCTATAAAAATATTTAAATCAAGTTCTGGCCATTTATTCCTGTGGGAATAAATTCGTTTATCAAAAATTTCCATCCAAACTTTGACAATTTGTCGCATTTCATCAGACAATTCATCGACATTCGACATTTCGTCACCAATGGGCATTTGTTCCTCTCCCAGCCGATGTGCATCCGACTGCGGATGAAGCCAATGACGAAACGTTTCCAAAACGGTAGCTGACTGAGTGTATCGTAATGATTGTTGGTATACGGTAGGCCATCGGTCACAAAAGGAAGGATCCAAATCACGCGACTTGCAAAAAACAATAAATAATAATATAAATAAAACATAAGCTATTTATATTATCCATCCTAAAATGCTTTAAAATTGTAATTAAGTTGTGAATTTTAAACTCGAAAAATTTGAGAAAATCCGTATAAATCAAAAATTAAAGCATTCATTTTATTACTAAAACTGACCCGAATTTGTTCGAGCAACGAAGGATATGAAAGCATTAATTGCTGATTAATTTGACAAAATTCGCCAATTAAACCGATCATTCGTTCATCGGCCAACCGAAGTCTTTTCATAATTTGAGCCTTTTTGTCCCATAAAAAATTTATGAAGACGCCAAGCAAGATGGCATCTTCATTTTTTATTCCGCCATTTATTTTCTTTTTACATTCATCGATTAAATTGTTTAAAATTGTAATCAGAAAAAAATTGTCCTAAAGTTTAGGGAATACTGAAAGACTCAAGATTGTAAATTAAATGAATATTTTTTGAAATTTTAAAGAAAGAAAGGGAACTAGCATCATTATTCAAAATATTGCATAAAAACATTTTGATCAAAATAAATATTAATTCTTAACCTTATCAGACAATTCTTCGTACGTGAACCCAAACAGCCAACGCCTTAGGCTCTCTTGCAGCATTTCTTTTTTATCATTAAATATTTGAAAATAGTTTAAAACGCAACGATTGTTTTGTTCTTGATCAAAATGGCATAATGTATCTATGGAAACTTTTTTGGCCATCGAATACACTTTTTGGGCAGCAGTAGTTGGCCTATATTGGTCACGGGGCATTGGCATCTGGACAAATTAAAAGTCGAAATGCAAAAATTTAAAGGCTCTAAAAAATTCAGAAAACCGGAACTAAAATTAATCGTTTATATTAATGATTTTATGTTTTAGAAAAGAAAAATATTTGTTGCTAATCAAATCCTTTTTTAAATAAAACCTTTTAGAATATAAAAATAGCTCAAAATGACCTCTCCGTTCAATGGTATTATGTGCAAATTGACTTGGTCATTAATCAGCATTGACAACATGCCAGAATTACTTATCGTGCCTTTTTTCTTCAATAAAAATTGCCCATTTTCATCACTCACAACTGTATAAAAATGCGAAAAACATTTTGCCAATTCTTCAAAATTTTGGCAAAGAATTTTAAATTGAAGTTGTCGTGCTTCACCCTCGCCCATCCAAATCCTATCAAAAATTGCGTTTTCATTGCACACATTTGCCGATGTCATTGGTCTAATAAAGTTTTGTCCAACCAACTTTGACCAAATGATAATCCGATAAATGCCTGGCGGTGAAATCTGAAAAGGGTTTTTTAATTAAAATTATCATTAATTACATCACATTTTAATCATTTTTTTTAAAAGTCCGATCAGTTAACTGACGCTTAATTATCATTAACTTCTCAAATCGCGCTTTTTTATGGGCCCAGATTATTTATAGTTTGATGATTTACAACAAAAAAAAAGTTAGGTTTTGTTTTGTGTCTTTATAAAGCTAAAGCTAATACACCAAAAAAGAAAAAAATGGACAAATATTATATGTTTATTTATTTTTTTATATTTTTATGGAATAACCTGCGCGATGTGATAAACGGCATCCGTTGGATTGTCACTTTCAATGTACGGTCGAATTATTTGACAAAATGAACATGCAATTTTGAACAAAAGTAATTGAACCAATAGAATGTTTTTCATTCAATTCAATTCCTCAACAAATTTAAATTAATTAATATTTTTACATTAATAAATATTTATTTATTTTATTATGCTGTTTAAATTTTTTTTATAATTCAATAAAAAGCTAACAATTTACGAATGAATATTTCTGAATTAATGATTAATAATGATTTTTATGGATATACATTTATTATCGATTGAGCAGATATGTAAATCTCTTTTTTTTCTGCCTGCTGCTCGAGTCGTTATGAGCTGCTTCAAAAATAATTGTAATTTGTAACAGACAAAAACACATAATTTCTTTGACAAAATTTGTTTTGAATTTCTGACACTTAAATCGGCTTATCGGCTCTAAGTCATTAAATTTTGGAATTATTCAAAAAAACAAAAAATTTGACCTCTAAAATTTTGAAGAAAAATTTGAAAAACCCCGCAACCCCGACCCCGACCCCGACCGATTTGGGTAACCCCGACCCCGACCCCGACAGTCCCGCCCCCGAAAAACCCCGACCCCGCAATTCTCAACCCCGCACGCGGGGTGACAACCCTACTTAAAACGGCTAAATGTTTTTGCTTTTCTCTTGACAAAATTTTGTTTTTGTCTAACAATTGCACTTTTTGTTTCACACGTTATTCATACGTGCAACTACAAAATGTTGTCTTTTTACGATTTTAAAAATATTTAAATAAAATTATTAAACATGAAACATTTTTGTTCTTTTAATTTTTGATGCATTAAATCACGCACAGACATTGTTGTAAGTTTTGTTAATCTTTTGCACTTTTGTTATTATTAAATTTTACGCGCGAATTGTCATTGTTGAAAGTTGTCACGGTTCTTGAATCAAGCTATAAAGTTTGGCATTGTTTACGACACATTACTAATATTTATGTTCATTAACTGGACAAATTTAATTTTTTTAAACTGTTTGCATTTCTTCCGCAAGCATTTCGTTTTCAACATGTTTAGACAAAAATTTAACATTGTTCGCATTAATTATTACTAGAACTTTGGATTTTTATTAAATATTTTAATCCTTTACAATGAATGTAAGCAGTAATAATGCAAAAACATATTTTGTTTGGGAAATTATTTAATATACATTAATAATTTGAGAAAAATTGAATCTAAAACATTTACAATCTTAAAATATTCAATCTTCAATTACAATGGCACCATCCGTTGATCCGGTAATTATTATTTATTTAATTAATTGTAAATTTTGTTTTTTAAGCTTTACATGAACAAAGCATTGGTCCCAAGAGAAATTGTTACAACCGGAATCATTGCTATGATTTGTTGGGTCGGAATTGGCCTAAACTCGTGTCTTGTCTATGTAACCATCAAAACAAAGTAAAAAAATATTCGTGTTTAGCCCCAAAATAAAATACCGTGTTTATCATTTACTGTAAAAATCTTAAATTTCAATCTTAATCCAATTCAAGGGCTGCCTAGAAAACTTTCAGGATTTTCATCTGTTACTGTTGAAAGATTTCAACCAAAATTGCACGGAATTCTGTAATTTTTTTTGTGTGTTCTTTCTAAGCGCCTATTTTAAGCTTCTGGGGCGAGGCGGGGGGGGGGGGGGGGGTCGGCGGTGCCACTAGGCGCACCGAGAAATTTGTGACTGATTTTGCTAAGAAACTTGGCCCAAAAATTGCAGAATTTTGCCCAATGGTGCGGGAGAGAGCTGAATTTAGACGTAAATTAAAGTTTAATCTTAAATTGGTTGTTGTTACTAAAGGGTTGTCGGGTTTTTGGGACTTCTCGGTTCTCATCAATCATCAAAAGCCACAAAATAATGCAATAAATCAGCCACTAATTAGAAAAGCTTTGGAAACGCACGCAATCTATATGGAACGAAATGCCAAGCTTTGAAATTTGCTAGTTGTATCTCAATTAAACGCTGTAAGAAAAATGGTTAATACTTATCCGATCAGATCACTCCATTCGCCTTGTCAAATTCTGATCGCTTTGTATGCATTTTTTGCCTCATTTCTCCTTTTTGGAAATTGCGTCAAATTCGTCATTTTTGCGTTTGGAATTAATTACATCACACTGCGGACGTGCTTTTATATACAATGTGTTCCCCTAATTGGCTCAGCAATTGCTTTGACGCTTCAGCTATGTATTGGACTCGACCGTCTGATCGGAGTTATCTTTCCATTTTGGTGAAAAACTATTATTAATTGTAAAATTAAAAATATTTTTTAAGGTATAAAGCAAATGGAAAATACCTAACTTTTAAATTTATTATTGGCATTTGTTGCACTAGATCGATAATAAATGGGATCAATACCTATATTGGAAGCTCTGCGAATTGGGAAAAGTTAGCATTTTTGCAAAAATTAATTTTAAAAATAATTTTTAGGCCGGTGATGTGCTTACTTGGCGAACCCAACCAACAACCCGAAAATAAATATTTCACTAATCTTAGCGCGTTAGTTTTATATTGTGGCGAATTTTTATGTTACACACTGATTTTGCTGATTATTTGGCGCCGAAAATCAACGAGTTTTTATATTTTATTCAACAAATATTTTTTGTCTTTTGCATTTAGTCCCGGAAACAATGAAAAAGTTAACAATTTCGCTGAGTATTCTGATGTCGATTGGTCTGATATGCTATATCTTGGTTGGCTAACAAATAATTCCATTCAATTTTATTTTTAAACCCTTTTTTAAGAATGTCTTTTTCGTAGAAGTCATAATGCCTTTACTCAATTTGGACGCATTTATAATCGGGAATTTTGTTTCACCAATAAGTCTTGCTTTGCAATCGGTGGCATACGGAAGCAGTGCTCCGGTTCTCTACTTTTGCAAGTAAATTTAATTTTCAAAATATAAAAAAGAATATTGCATTTAAATTAATTTATGTCTATTTTTAGTGCCCAATATCGCAGTGCTTTTCGCACTCAATTTGGTCATCGAGCAAACCAAGTCACAGCTGTACAAAATTAACAATCAAAATCCTTGACAGATGAATCATTTAAAAAACGAATCATTTTCATTACCAAAAATCAAAATTGGCTAATAAATATTCTATTTTTTTAATTTATTTTAAACCTTTTTTTAGAATTCGCAAAAGCCATAATGGCTTTACTCAATTTGGGCGCATTTACAATTGAAAATTTTGTTACACCAATTACTACTGTTTTGCCTTTATTCATTTAAAAAAATGAGGCTCCTAAAGCTAAAAAAATTAAAGAATTTTTGTTTTTCGACAATTTTTTTTGTCATTAAATTTGTATATTTACACGCCTAAAAAAGATTCCTGATTTGCGTAGGCTATCCTGATTTTTGGGGTTGACAGGTGGCCACCCTGCGCATGCCATGCGCTCAAAATTGGAGCAATGCCAATTTTTTATCCTTTCACGCCGTGCTGAGTCGTTTTGTAAAATCCGACATTTATTTTAATTTTTAATATTTATTTACATCAAAAATTAATGTTTACACGAATGTTTGAGCCTAAGCTTAACGAACCAGGGTGGCTTAGGCCTAAGCCTAACGAACCCCATTAGGCCTAAGCCTAACGAACCCCTAAGTCTCCAAATTTTCCTCAGTTATTCTCTACAGATTTGGAGTTACTAAAAAAATCGGTTTTCCTTAATTTAAAAAAATTTCACGATTCAAAAACCGCTTTAAATTCTCAAATGCTGATTAGGTATATTCATTTTTATATACTTTTTAAATATTATAATTTAAAAATATTTTTAGCGATTTTTCAATTTTATAGTCATTTGCATAACGCTTTCCAGAATAGCGTTTCAAGCATTGAATAATAATATTGTTTTTACAGATAAAAATGTTATTTTACCAGCTTTTTTTGAGCCTGGGTAAAGCACTTTCTTAAAAAAATTTCCAAAAAAAATTTCGCGAAAAGTAAATTTTAGGTTTGTTTTTTATTCGAGCTTTGTTTAGTGGGCGAAATTTTTTTTTGAATTTTTAATTTGTTAATATTGTTTTTTTCTTCTGATTTGAGCTAAGAGAATTTTCATAGATTGCGATCGAATATTTGGCCAACACGAATTATTTTGTGTTTATTATTTAAGAATATTGAAGCGAAAAGACAATTTTTGTTTTTTTTTAATCTAATTATTTCAAAATGAGAAAATTCCGAAGCGATTCTTTAAAAGTATTTTTTGAACCCACAAAAATCTTTTTGTTGATGGTACTTTGTTCAGAGAATGTTGGCCACCCTGTTTTAGAAATTATTAAGATACTCTGGGGGGTTTAACACTTAAAAATCAGTTCCCTATTGATCAATGATCTCACGAATGAAGGCGTTGACATATGCTTAACCTCACCATAAAATCAGGCGGCAAGAATAAATGAACAGCTGCTCATTGTGCTACATCGTCAACCCATCAAAATACCTGAGGGTATTATTGGGAATGTGCTGAATAGTTTGTCTCAACAGGTAAATGAACATATTGTGATAAATAGGGGAACGCATTTTGGTTTTAACCTCTTCATTATTTTTTTTATTAAAAAACTGTTTAATGATTTTTTATGATTATCAACAAAAATTAAATTTTGCGAAAGGGAATCATGAGAGAAGGCCAAAAAAAAGCATTTATTTCAAAAAAAAATTTTATTAGAGCGACTTTTTAGTCAATATAAATCAATATTTTGGCTTTTTTGAGAATAAATCAATATTTCGCCATTTTTCCGTAATAAATCCATAGTTTCACCTTTTTTTCAACTTTGAAATTTAAACAAATTCAACCGCTAATTCAAATCAACAACCACGTTAGGATTATAAGGATCCTGAATATTTTGACTTACAGCATACAAATGCACAGCCGGAAACTGCGCAAACTGGTCGTGATGAAGCATCGATAATTGCAGGACGAGATGAAGCATCGGCAGCTGCGCGAGGTGTCAGAGATGAAGCATTGATAAATGCAGGACGAGATGAAGCTTAACCAAAGAGATGAGAATAAAACTGGTTGAAAATGGGGGTACCTTTTTATTGAAAAGGGCAATTAACAAATTATTATTTTTATAAATTTATGTTGCAATACGCTGTTTAGAAATTATTTTGGTTTAAGAGATTATGCCAAAAATTGCGTCCGTCCGGATGCCGGATATTGAAAAAATCGTATGTGGACAAAATGTCCGACGGACATTTCGTCCGGTAAGCAAAATTACACTGGAGAATTGCTCTCCAAAAGAAATTCAGACTTATAACTAGGGATAGGATTTTTATGTTATAACATATTTTTTTCGTGGATTCCTTACCATGAGAGAAGCCCAAAAATAGTATTTGTTTTGAAAAATTTTTGAATTAGGGCGACTTTTTAGCACATATAAAAACATATTTTGGGGGTATTTTTTAGCACATATTTACTGACATATTTTAAGCTTTTTCAGAGTTTTAGCACATATTTCGCCATTTTTCAAAAATTCCTTAACAAAAATGCAATAAAAACGAAAAATACACCCCTAAGGATCGACTTTTTAAAAATTTTCAAAAATGCACACCTAAAAAATGACTTTTTCTTGGACCAAAAATCCACCCTCAAAGATCGACATTTTCCCTAAAATTTTTTACTTTTGATATTTTTATAAAATTTTCCAAAACATATGAAAAATATTATATTTACAACGGTAGGAGCAAAATTAATAAAGATAGATGAATTTTGAAGGTTTTTATGCATAATCTGACTAGATTTTGGGCATTTTTGGCACATATTTTGGCTTTTTTGGCATTTTTTAGCACATAAAAACATACATATTTTGTGTTTTTTAGCACATATAAATCCTATCCCTACTTATAACACTCCTCGACTTAAACCGATTAGGTCAATGAAAGCTCTCGATGAGTAACTTTCTTCAAGCTAAAGCTTTGCGATTGGCGAATGCTTAAAAAGTTATGGCCAGAAAGCCCAAAAATGGCCATTTTTGTTTTTACTTGTTTTGGCCATAACTTTTTTAAGCATTGCCATTGAATATAGCTTCTACTCATCGAGAGCTTTCATTTGGTCTTATGTTTGACCTAATCAGTTTAGGTTGAAGAATGTTATAAGTCCGATTGTAAGCAGTTCTCCGTCCACCATAAAGAAATCAACTTAATTTTCTATGACTATTTTCAGCGAGTAAATTCCAAAATTAGAAATTAAAACACAGATTCTTGTTGATGAATTTTACATTAGCATCAAAGATTTTTAATTGTACAATAGCAATTGAACGTATTATTTATTAACTCAATAATCAAAACATTAATTGCTGAACATTTTTCAGCAAATAACCGATAATTACATTTGTCTAAAATTGTATAAAGAGAAAATTGCGAAAGAAACTGACGACATTCACCCCAATCATTTTGGCCAGCTGGCTTAATCTAATATAATTTTTGTCTGCTTACGTCCAATATGAAAGAATCATTCACACAGAAATATGAAAGCGTATAAAAAATGAGGATAAAGCCTTACGAAAGAATAAAACCCATAATTTTTTCCTTTTAATATTTGTTATCATATTAGATTTGAATTATTACATTGATAATTTATCAAAATGGCATCTCCGTCCGGCACTGTCGTCCTTTTTGCCTACACATTTTTTTCGATCGAATTCGTCATCAACATTTTCGTGTTGGCCATCGCTTGTCTGAATTTGGCCATAATCGGGACCACCAAACTGTTGCACCCAAATCTTAAATGCATTCTGATCACTCAGAGTGTGGCCGTCGTTTTGTTCGTGTTGGGCCGATTAGCGATGCTTCTCCCCAAATTATTTTCTAACAATGATGTTTTTGCAACATCTAACATCATTCTTCAAGTAGTTTGGCAATTTGGGATGAGATTTTTAAGCGCTAAAACCATCAGAATAAATGCAAAAATAAAACACGTTTCATGATGCTAGATTTATGAGTTATTTGCAAAAAGATTGAATAGTGGACCCGTTTTTGGAAAATTGCATTTTGGTTGTTGGGTGGTTTTAATTGCATTTTCATAAGAATTGCTCTATAAGTATATTGAGATTCAATCTTAATAATCCCTAGTACATAATGAGTTTCGACGGATTTTATCACCGAATGATTGGCCACGCATTGATCATTGAACGATTTATGGCCACCGTACGCACAAATTCATATGAAAATTACCGAAAAATTCATTTTAATTTGGCTTGGTTCAGCATTACGGTAAGTCTTAAATTTAATTATTTAATTTAAAAAAAATGTATTTTTTAAATAATTAAAAAATTAAGTTTATCATTGCTTTTGTCAACATGCTAACCTATTATTACTCGTGGAGAATTACACAATTCAATTTACTCACTTCAATTTTTTCTACCACATTGAGCTTTGTGGAATTTTTGGTAAAATTTCATTAAAATATTATGAATTAAATATTATTTTCTGGCAGGCGATAATTATAATTGGGCGTTACAATCGACTAAAATATAATAGTCAAATTGAAGAAGCATCTGCCAACAATTATCACATTGGACAGCGATATCAAGTAATTCTTTTCCAATTTTGTTTATAAATATTAATTAATTTATTAAAAAGGTATTGGAAAATGTGAAAACCGCCAAACAACTTTTCCCCACTTTTTTGTGCATTTTTTTGTCCAATTTGGCATTTGTTATTTTGTGCATAATCATTACGACCAATGTGGCCAAAGAAGAATATCAAATCGTTTTGATTTATGCATTCTTCTTTTTGATCGGCACAATTCTTGCTGGCGCAATTGAAATCTCTGTGATAACGTAAACATTTTATTCATTTTTTATTAAAAATTTTAAAATTTCTAAAAAATCCAACTTTTTTAGACACCATCCGTTGCTGAAAAGACGCGTTGCCCGACTTTTAAAAAGGTTTTTTTATTTGCGGCGCAGCATCCAAATAGACGAAACGCCACATTCCGTGGAATTGGCTATCAATCGCAGAGATGGGATGAACGAAGCGACGGAACATTTTAAAACGCTTCAGAAATTGTGGAACAAATAAAAAAAATTTACTTTTACATTTTGTTTATGTAATTTTAATCTTTTTATAAATTACTAATAACTTTTCACAAAGATAACTCAACGCAAATCGTTGTCCGTATATAAAATTTGGTTTAAAAACTGATGTAAAGGAAAAAAAATGGGCCCTCCCAGCCCAGAACTGATTAAGATATGTGGGCTGATCAATAAGCAGAAAACAAAATACGATACATCTTTTCTTTGTCTTAACCCTCTTTCTTTTTGCCAAAAAATTAAAAACAAACTTGCAAATATTTAAAAGTTTGGATATCTATCAAAATTGGATTACGTAAGACCCCTACACAAGTTGAAATTTGTTCTCGATGACTAGAATAACAAGGGAAAAGTTAGAGATTTAGGGGCTCGTTAGGCTTAGGCCATGGTTAATAAACCCCTAAGCTCAGGGTGGAATAAGCCTAAGCCTAACGAACCCCAACCAGGGTGACATAGGCCTAAGCCTTACTAACCCCTAAGTTTAACTTTTCCCTAACCCGTTTTTCCTTTTTTCAAAAATTGCAACCGATTCAAAACCCGGTTTAAAGGTCAAGCGCGCTAAAGTCATAGCAAACGCGACTCTTTGGTGGTGCAGGCTGAAGCAATAAATGGAATTAAAAATATTGAGAACTAAACAAAATTTTAATCAATTTGGATGATCGATCAATGTAAAAGATTAACAAAATTGTTTATTAAGCAAACTTCAAAAAATTATTTAAAAACTTACTGTCGGATTAGTCGAAGGGTTTTTCGCCCACCCTCAAACTTTGCGAAATATTGGAATTTTTAGTAAAAAAGGTTCCCGACCCGCCGACATTGTTTTGACATTTGCCGGTGCTTTTATTACAAGTGGAGTTGAAGCACGGATGTTCGCCTGAAAATTTAAAGCCAACTTTTATTTCGTTGCATTAAAATTCATTTATTTAAAAATCGCATAGGCTTAAATATTTAAAAAAATATTAATAATGGCTCATTAATAATTTTAATAAACTTACTGTTTCCGACAAAAATGGAGCAATCGCCGTCCGGCTTTATTTTTGAACAGCACGTTGGATGAAATGGATAAGTTTTGTTGGTCGGGTCGCAGTATGGAAAACTTGAAATTGCAGTTTTTCAAGCAAATAAAATTTGATTTTTCAAATTAGGGTTGCTCCCCGACCCTTCGGAGGTGGAAAAGTCGGGAGGGGGGATTAGGGTCGAAAGAGATATGTCGGGGGTTCTTCGGGGGCGGCGTGTCGGGGTCGGGGGTAAGGCCCAAAAATGACGGGGGTTGGGGGCGTCGGGGAGAAACTTTAAATTAAATATAAAATAAGATTAGTCATTAATTGATGCATCAAAATTAATCTACGGTGATCCACAGCTACCCGCTTTTTCGCATGTCGGACTAAGCGAACAAGTGTACAAAAAGTCCGTGTAGTTGTTGCTTAGGCACACTATGGAAAAAAACGTTTTTAAATATTGAATTTAAAAATCAATCAATAAATAATAATAAACAAAAATGTAAATGAATAAAAAAAAAAAATCTTTAAAAAAAATGAATTTTAAATAAGAAAATATATAATATTGGTTTTAGCGTTTAGTTGCTATCAATTTTATATTTATTAATAATAATTAAATATTATATATTTTTGATCATCTAATCCTACGCGTACACGTTACAGTAATCCCCAATAAATTCAACAATTAGCAAACCACTATTTTGCAAGGCTGGGTCCAAGAATGGGACCATTGTTTCATTGAGCTGATAATATGTGTTCCCGTAAGTGCACTGAAAAAATAAACAAAAATAAACAAATAGTCTTGTTATGTTTAAAATGTAAAGTTTTAGTAATTTATCAAATCCGGTCTGATCAATCGGATTGGTTTATTCAAAAATGATCCGACCTGGCCAAAAGGCAGTCCGGTTTTTGAAGTTTTCAGATAAATAATGGCACATATAAGCAAACACCTCGTTTTTTTCAAGTTTAATTTTTGGTTTTTTAAATATTAAATCATCAAAAAACTATGCTGGACGATTTTGAAATTCTAACATTTTGCTTATAACCCCTTTTTTACTGAATCAATTTGTGAGTAGGGCGTGAACTGGGTCTCGCGTTCTGTGCGATTTTGCCATCTTAGGCGCCATTGCTAATTAATGAAGCAGTGGTGCATAAAAAAGATTGGATCTTGCGGCGCTGTCTCTAAGTATGCCTTAATTATATGTATAATTAGCCAGCGTCTATTTAATAGTGATGCTCTAAATCTCAGTTTTGAGTCTCAAAAAGTTACAAATTGGGGTCTCGTCTCGAGTCTCCGGTGTCAAATCTCGAGTTTTTGGGGTCTCGGTTGTCAAAAGTCTAGGGGTTTTGGGGTCTCAAAAAGTCTCGAGGCTTTATGGGGTCTCGGTTTTCAAAAAGTCTAGAGTTCATCTGGAGGCTCGAGTTTTTTTGGAGCTCGGGTCTCAAAAAGCTTAATTTTTTGATTTCTATGTGCTTGTCTGCTTGTTTGCTTGCTTATTTTTTCAGTTTAGCTAATAATAATAATTTGAAAAAAAATTTTTTAAATTTATTTAATAAATTACTAACGGCTACGGAATATATTTCTCTTCTACCACCAACCATGTCACCGCTCACAAAAACATGCACATTGTTGTGGTTGTCCTCCAACACATTATTATAATCTTGTATATTGCAGTTTTCTACACCCTAAAAGTTGGCATTTAGCCAATAAAAATTACAATAATATAAATTTTAAGTTAAAAATAATAATAATATAATAATATACATAATCAGCGAATGCGAATATGTTGTACATCTGATCAGATGAAAGGATGTTATCGGCACTGGATTGGTGTGAGGAAAAATTGTTTTAATGTTATTAATATATTTGTAAATTAAATAGATAGACTTACGCTTACGCATTTAAAGGAAACAAGTTGGTAACATAGCCGTTTTCGTCAGGTGAGCCCATTAATAAATCACTCCAAAGGATGGAATCGGACTGTTTTTAAGAAAATTAACATGTATTAAAAATATATGATAATTAGGGATGGCATTTTAAGGCAATTTTATCTTTTTTTTTTTGGTTCAATTCGCGGCTTTTTGTGCCTATTTTGCGTGTTTAGTGCATGAAAATGCCATCCCTATGGATGTAACAAAATTTTACTGGGCTCGGAAGACGCCTATCCAATGTTGAATCCCAGAATGGAAGACACACGGACGGGTCGACCGCACGAAGATATGAATAATATACGGAATCGGATCCGACGATTTCAAAATGTTTAAATGACCGCTGTCAGTACACTTAACGCAGCGTACTCAGATATTCACGATGCCAACAAACAAAGGTCGGACCGCCGTGGCCTCCAGGCCATTTGAGCCGGGTCCGAGTGGAGGGCGGCAATGCGATTGTACTCGTAGGAACTAGAGCTGTTCGAGAGTCTCGGTTCTCGAGTCGAGAAATTTCTCGGTTTTTTTGGGTTTCGGTTCTCGGTCTCGGTGTCATTACCCGGTCTCGGAAAACGAGACTCGAGAACCGAGACTTTTTTGCACTGGTAAAGATTGACTTTTTTGGTGAGAATTCTTTACAGAATTCTGAGCCTGAAAGATCGAAAAATACATAAAATCAGTTTAGGAATCGTTAATTTAATATCTCACGGTTTCGCTTGCCAGAGTCATTGTCTCAGTGGTTGAATTCTGTCACATAGTTTATTTACTGGAAGTTCTATTCCTCTACTGAGAACCGATTTATCTTTTAATTTAATGAATTGTTTTATTATTGATTCTTATTTATTAGTCAAAAAACAAAAAAATCACTCAGAAAACCTAATATTTAGGCCCATTTTCCTAACTGAATTCACTAAACTCTTTTTTCCCACGGCGGCGCCTTCGGCACCACCGGACGGACTCCTCCTATTCTTCACACCGTACTAAATCAGTTAAACCTTATAACACTGGAAAGCTCTAGATGAGTAAAATCTGTTTGTAAAACTAAACTAAGCAGTAAATCAAAGTTTAAAAAAGTTATGATCAGAAACCACGAAAAAGTTTGATATTTGGCAAGTTTACATTATAACTTTTTTGAAACTTATCAAAACACTTTGACTTTGCTGTAAAACTTTTTCTACTTATTTAGAGCTTTCCAGTGTTATAAGGTTTAACTGATTTAGTACGGTGTGAATAAAGTTATGATGTCTAAGACTACTTCATAAAATATATGTGGCGGATTTACAAAACGCCCTGGCGGATTTACGAAACGAAACAAATAAACTGGGATGCTATTTTAAGTTTTTTTTAACTTATTTTTTTTGCAGCTTTTGTTTAGTAACAATCCATTTTTTGCAGCGTCGATTAGATCCTGTTGCCGTTGAAGGACAATTTGGAAACTTTTGGACCGATTATAAAATCAAATTAATTTGTGGCAACTTTGAATTTCCATTTTTATTCCTGGAACGCTTTTTGTCCGATGATCCATTGAAACCGCCTGGAAAAAGAATTTTTCAAAAAAACTTCAATTTTAGGGAGTAATTATTAAATTAAAAGACTAAAATGGGATGGTGTCGGGCAAAATATAGTAAATTAAGAATTTCTAAAATTTGATTTGTCATTATGTATTTTTCAATACTTTCAATCTCAAAATTCTGCGTGCTGAGTCGTTTCGCAAAATCCGCCACATGGGCGTTTCGCAAAATCCGCCATTTATTTTAATTTGAACAATTTTTTTAAATATTTATTTCAGATTTTGCGAAACGCCCATATTGGCGGATTTTGCGAAACGACCTAGCACCAAAATTCTGTAATAAATTCACTCCAAAAGGCCATAATACCTTATTTATCAGGTTTTCCAGATTTTCCATTGTTGCCTGATTTTGGGGGTTTTCTTGATTTTTAAAAACTTTGGAAATTTTTAAGGGAAACTCGCCATTTTTCTTAAAAATCTTGTTAAATTTTCAAATCCTGATTTTTGGGTTTGACAAGTGGCCACCCTGGTCAATACCGATTGGTAGCCTTTTTATTCTGATCTGAACCAGCATCATATATGATAGATTTCAACTTAAGTTTATCACGTTTAAACAGAAAATTAATAATGATGAATTAATTTCATTCATCGAATTCTCCAACCGGTTGACGCGAAGAATAACGAATGAGATCATTAAAACAGAATGAATTTTGCATTCAATTTTATCTCTGACTTTTATATGTGTACTCAAATTTCTTCATCAAAATTTTTCATCGATTATCTGTTATTTATTGATGGTTTTTCCAATTTATGAAATTGTTGGCATTTGTTGAACGGAACTGGTGTGTTGATGGCTAACATTCGTAGCCCATTGTTTCGTGGCCCATTGACACGAATGGTTTGAACATTATTTATGCGAATAATGCCAAAATCTTTGAGCAGCTGTTGGCAAAAAATGGCGCTGGCCCACAACAGTAACCAACTGGACAGCACTACAGTACCTGTTGGTTGGTAATGTTGTGGATTTAAATGAACAGTCTTGAAATTAGCGCACACGAGACTATCTCAAGAAATTGAAGGCGACATCAAACGAATTGTTTGTATCAAATATCGTATCGAAAAGTTAATATCGCGATATTTTGTCGCGTCACTCAAAAAATTCATTAAAGTTTTATCCGTCAGAAAATTTTCTTTTTAAAAAACGATTTAAATAATTTATTTGGAGGAAAAATCGGGCCTACATGTTGGCGCGGGTTAAAAAACATCCTATATAAGCTTTCCACTGATTCTATCCGACTTTGGTGTTACTTAAATTTTTTCTTTAATTTTCGAAAATTGAACCGTGTCAAAAACTGGTTTAAATTATCTATTTTCATTTTCTGTTGACGAATTCGTAATCAGTGCATCAAATAACATATTTTTAGACAATTCTTAGAATTTAAAAAAATTTTCCACAAATTTTTACCAAAGGGTCCCCCCTATGGTTTTTAGCCAACTTAATTCGCTAGCAACGTTATTCATTTTGGGTTCCGGCGCAAAGGAATGGGCACTGACGGATTGTCCTCTGACGGATTGTCCGGAGGCCGTCTAGCTAGCCTTGGATTGCGTTGTTTAGTAGGCGAAATTTTTTTTTAGACTTTTTAATTTGTTAATATTGTTTTTTTGTACTGATTTATGAGCTAATTTGTAAGAGGATTTCATATATAGATTGCGACCGAATATTTTGCCAAAACAAATTATTTTGTGTTTATTATTTAAGAATATTGAAGCGAAAAGACAATTTTTGTTTCTTTTATTTTAATCTAATATTTCAAAATGAGAAAATTCTGAAGCGATTCTTTAAACGTATTTTTTAGACCCCCAAAAATCTTTCGTTGATGGTAATTTGTTCAGAAAATGTTGGCCACCCTGTTTTAGAACCTATTCAGATACCCTGGGGGGTAGGTAGCGAGTTGGGTATTTACCGTTGGGTGTTGTAACAGGGTTGCGTCGAAAGAAAAATTTCGAAATTGACATTGAAATCGAAATTTTTTTATTTCGGTTTTCAAAATCAAAACGAAAGAAAAACCTCGAAATTGTCGAAATCGCAAGACTTTTCGAAAGTGGAACAAAAATATTTTATTTTGTTTTTGCCGTTAAGTAATTGACATCGTTAGAATAAAAACAATAATATTAACAGTCAAATATCAAAATTCAATAAACTGGCATTTTGGTGAATAAACAGCAACATTTTTATGGATTCGCCACTCAGTCTTCGGCGCAGATCGTTTACAATAGCGCGCGACGAGATGAAGCATCGGCAGCTGCGCGACGAGATGAAGCATCGGCAGCTGCGCGACGAGATGAAGCATCGGAAGCTGCGCTTGAGCCAATAGAATGTTTTTCATTCTATTCAATTTTCCTCAACAATTTAAATTAATTAATATTAAGTGAGCCAATAGAATGTTCTTCATTCTATTCAATTTTCATCAACAATTTAAATTTAATTTATATTAATTGAGCCAATAGAATTTTCTTCATTCTATTCAATTTTCCTCAACAATTTAAATTTAATTTATATTAATTGAGCCAATAGAATTTTCTTCATTCTATTCAATTTTCCTCAACAATTTAAATTTAATTTATATTAATTGAGCCAATAGAATGTTCTTCATTCTATTCAATTTTCCTCAACAATTTAAATTAATATTTTTACGTTGTAAGTTTAAATAAACATTTATTTATTTTATTATGCTGTTTTAGTTTTTTTATGATTCAATACTAACAATTTACGAAAATTAATAAATATCTAATTAATGATTAATAATTGTTTTTTTGAAACGCCTAAATTTGATTGCTGATGGATTTCAAATTTTTTTAAGTTCAAGTATTTTTGACTACCTTAATTTTTTGACATTCGTTCAATGTTGTACTATTTGACATTCGAAATCAAAATAACAACAAAAAGGCGAGCAATGATCGAATTCATGCGTTTTCGAATAAGTTTAAACTAAAATTGATTTTTGAAAAGATGTTTTAGGTCACGTCCAGGGTTAAAAATTAGTTGAAAAAATAAGTCTGATTCCAATTCTACACCCTCTGGAAAGGAGGATATTTGCTAACATTCAAACCAAAATGGATTTATCGATATAAACTTCAGCAGGAACTTTATGTAAGTAAACATTATGAAAAGGTTGTCAATTGTTGTACGGAACTGCAATTCTGTTCTGCAATTGATGACCAACAGCTGCTCCAAATGCCCGATCATTATTGTTTCGGGGTCCTTCAATTGGGCCGACACGAATATTAGCGCGATCAGTAAAGCAAATGATCGTTAAATCCTTGATCAGCTGTTGACGGAATGTGCCGCTGGCCCACAACAGTAACCAACTGGAGAGCACTACAGTACCTGTGTAATGTAACCGTTTAAATTTCAGTTTTCAAATTTTAAGTAGTTTATACATATGTACAAGAAGTTCTATCACCTATGTCCGTAATTAGTGGGTAGTAGACGATCATCATAGCAATTGCTTTCGGATCCATGTTAGAAATAATTTGAATCTGTAATGTTAAAAGAGCTTGTCAATGTTTATTATAACTTTAATTAAAATTAATATTAACGCTTTTCATTTACCAAAAGCAGGCTTGTGGCCAACATGTGACCCAAAAAAGTTGCCAATGCATAAACCAACAATTTCTTCTCAATTTTATCACCGTTGTTGCTCCCGTTTGTGCCATCTTTTTTTACATGTAATTTGTATGCCACGAAAGTGCAAATGTTTAGCAAAACGCAAACAATCGTAAAAATGACAGAGAAGATGGCATCAATATATATGATATAGTTAAGGTATGGGGCCTTAATGAAATTTTAGATGAATGCCATTAATATATAAATAATATAGTATAATAAGGAATATTCTTACATCTCCAGCTTCAGCCATGATGAAATTGCGGTCTGTGGTTGAATTTGGATCGTTCAATTGAATGATTCCATTCTCTTTGAATGCCGGCCAACACGTCAGTATTGGCACACAGAATACAAAAATTGTTAAAAGTGGAAGAAATTTGCGCCACATCTTAAAAATAGCAAAACTATAAACTGTTACAATATAAATTAAAATAACCTTTTCATGTTTTATTGGCATTATGATCGCGGTCAATCGATTCAACAATATTAAAATAGTGACTAAATTATTCGCTTGGAATGTGTGCCCGGCAATGAACAAGTCCATTGCGAGCATCCAATTTGGAAACTTTGAATAAATTGGGTAAAGCAGGGAGCCAATTATGGCGGGCAATCTTTGGGCGTAGAAAGAGTTCAATACGTACAACCAATCCTTAAACGTTTTTTAGAAAAAGCTGTCCAATTTTAATGGTTAGTTAATTATAATTATTATACAAGCAAATCGGAATTTTGTCTTTTGATCATTTTGATTTTATTACCGGAATTGCCCGCATAACAAAAAGCGCATAAAATGAGTTGTGGAACTGCTTGTGCCGAACGATGGTGACAATTTCGGCAATATAAAGTGCCATTGACGGAATGGTTATACAAATGGCTAAGTAGATGATTGAATTTCGAGCTGAGGTTGACCAATCGACAAAGTCCATTGTTAGCTGTATTTGAATTATTCTAAATATTTTTTTAAAGTTTTCTTTGTATTAAAAATATGTAAGTAAAAGGCACCCATTGTTTCACATATTTTTTTGGTTTTGTATTCATATTTATTTATAAGGGCTTAACAATAAGCATTACGATCAAATTAGTAAAATTTTATATAATAAAAAAAATGGTAAATAATTCGAATTCGCTAAATAAAAATTACTCCAGCAAGTAATCAAGACACACAAATGAGACTAAATGCCACAATTGCACATGTGATAATTTTCGTATGTAGTTTCCTTCGTAATTAATTAAATTTTGCTAATTTAATATTCTGTTAGACCGCAAGACATGACGTAATCTGTAAATGGAATATTCTTTCACAAGTTTTTTTAGGTAAAAAAAATTTGATCGGTTTTTTATCAAAGCTCATTTTATTTTCCAATTAAAATTTTATGATTTCATTAAGAGAAAAAAAAAGTTGCTTTATTCAGATGAATAAAAGCGCCATTTTTGTGCATATTTTAGCATTTTGGTGCATATTTCGGGCATTTTATTTGTATTTATTGTGCATTAAATCCCATCACTATCAGGCTCTGGTGTTATTACAAATAATGCCGTCTGCTCCGCTGTCCTGCCATTGATTTTTGGTTTTGTAAATGAGTTAATGTGAAACAGTCAAAAATTGACAATTGAAAATTGTGTCGAAAAAGAAAGAAAATTTCCTTTGAAATTGGCATTTAAAAAAGTTGTTCATTAATGCAAAATTATATACAATTACATTATTTATTGCGTAGTTTGATACCCATAATTTTACGGCATGTTTCAAGCAACTTTGTCTGCCAATTTAATTATATGTCAAATTATAATTTTTGAAAGCACTTTAAAAAACTTTTTTGTTTAGTGAAAAGATAAGTTGAAAATGTTATTCCAAATTCCAACCATGTTTCAATTAAATAAATTCGATCGAAAGAGAAAGAAAATTTTAAATGATTATTAGAGCCGAGATTTTCAAGTTTTATATGTTTTTTTTGCGAACAGGGTTGGACGAGAGAAGGCCGTAAATTTCGAAAAATTTTAGAATTATAGCGACTTTTTAGTAAAATAAATCAATAATTTTGGCATTTTTGAAAATAAATCAATATTTCGCCATTTTTTCATAATAATCCATATTTTAGGCACTTTTCCCCAAAATTTCTTAAGAAAAATTCAATAAAAACGAAAAATGTACCCTTAAAAATCAATTTTTTGCTCAAACTAAAAATGCGCCCCTAAAAAATGACTTTTTTGGCCCAAAAATCCACCCCAACGATCGAATTTCCTTGAAATTTTTTTATAAAATTGTCAAAAACATGTGAAAAACAAGTTACAATGGAGAAGATTACTGTTAAAGATTGGCGAATTTTGAAGGTCTTCACGCAAAAATTGACCGAATTTGGTCAGTTTTAACACATTTTTTAAATCAATATTTTGGCACTTTTTGAGGTTTTTGGTCCAATACACCAACCAATTTTTAACGTTTTTTAGACAAAAAGCTGAAGCCTAACGAGCCCCTAAATCTGTACCTTTTCCCTTGTTATTCTAGTCATCGAGATCAAATTTCAACATGTGTAGGGATTTTACGTAATCCAATTTTGATAGATACCCAATTTTTTAAATATTTGCAAGTTTGTTTTTTAATTTTCTTGGAAAAAAGAAAGAGGGGTTAAGACAAAGAAAGGATGTACCGTATTTTGCTTTCTGCTTATTGATCAGTCCACATATCTCGATCAGTTCTGGGCTGGGAGGGCACATTTTTTTTCTTTACATCAGTTTTTAAACCAATAAGTTAAGAGATAGGCAAAATGGTAAGCCCGCTGACGATTTTTACGTAATTTTCTGTCGTTTTAGAATGCCTCTTAACCAGCGGTTGCCGCGGGTTACCCGAAACCCGGTCTTTTTGAAACCCGGTCTTTTTCCAACCCGAAGACCCGACCCGTGATTTTTTGGGTCGACCCGACTCGAAACCCGACCCGACATTTTTCTTAACCCGAAACCCCCCGACCCGACATTTTTCTTAACCCGAAACCCGACCCGACATTTTTCTTAACCCGAAACCCGACCCGACATTTTTCTTAACCCGAAACCCGACCCGACATTTTTCTTAACCCGAAACCCGACCCGACATTTTTCTTGACCCGAAACCCGACCCGAGGTTTAAAATCCTACATTCTTGGAATTTTATCATCATTTTGCCACTATTACATAAACAAAATGTAAATGTAAATTTTTTTATTTGTTCCACAATTGTTGAAGCGTTTTAAAATGTTCCGTCGTTTCAATTGTCCCATCTCTGCAATTGTTAGCCAATTCCACAGAATGTGGCGCAACGTCTATTTGGATGCTGCACCGCAAATAAAAAAACCTTTTTAAAAGTCGGGCAACGCGTCTTTTTAGCAACGGATGATGTCTAAAAAATGTTTGATTTTTTAGAAATTTTAAATTTTAATAAAAAATGAATAAAATTTTTACGTTATCACAGAGATTTCAATTGCGCCAGCAAGAATTGTGCCGATCAAAAAGAAGAATGCATAAATCAAAACGATTTGATATTCTTCTTTGGCCACATTAGTCGTAATGATTATGCACAAAATAATCAATGCCAAATTGGACAAAAAAATGCACAAAAAAGTGGGGAAAAGTTGTTTGGCGGTTTTCACATTTTCCAATACCTTTTTAATAAATTAATTAATATTTATTAAACAAAATTGGAAAAGAATTACTTGATATCGCTGTCCAATGTGATAATTGTTGACAGATGCTTCTTCAATTTGACTATTATATTTTAGCCGATTGTAACGCCCAATTATAATTATCGCCTGCCAGAAAATAATATTTAATTCATAATATTTTAATAAAATTTTACCAAAAATTCCACAAAGCTCAATATGGTAGAAAAAATTGAAGTGAGTAAATTGAATTGTGTAATTCTCCACGAGTAATAATAGGTTAGCATGTTGACAAAAGCAATGATAAACTTAATTTTTTAATTATTTAAAAAATACATTTTTCTTAAATTAAATAATTAAATTTAAAACTTACCGTAATGCTGAACCAAACCAAATTAAAATGAATTTTTCGGTAATTTTCATATGAATTTGTGCGTACGGTGGCCATGAATCGTTCAATGATCAGTGCATGGCCAATCATTCGGTGATAAAATCCGTCGAAACTCATTATGTACTAGGGATTATTAAGATTGAATCTCGATACACTTATAGGACAATTCTTATGAAAATGCAATTAAAACCAAAAACAACCAAAATGCAATTTTCCAAAAATGGGTCCACTAAAATTTCAATCTTTTTCAAATCATGAAACGTGTTTTATTTTTGCATTTATTCTGAAGGTTCTAGTGCTTAAAAATCTCATCCCAAATTGCCAAACTACTTGAAGAATGATGTTCGATGTTGCAAAAATATCATTGTTAGAAAATAATTTGGGGAGAAGCATCGCTGATCGGCCCAACACGAACAAAACGACGGCCACACTCTGAGTGATCAGAATGCACTTCAGATTTGGATGCAACAGTTTGGTGGTCCCGATTACGGCCAAATTCAGACAAGCGATGGCCAACACGACAATGTTGATGACGAATTCGATAGAAAAAAATGTGTAGGCAAAAAGGGCGACAGTGCCAGACGGAGATGCCATTTCAATAAATAAATTGATAACTTATCAATGTAAATAAACAAATCTAATATGATAACAAAAAGTATATTAAAAAGAAAAAAATTATGGGTTTTATTCTTTCGTAAGGCTTTATCCTCATTTTTTATACGCTTTCATATTTCTGTGTGAATGATTCTTTCATATTGGACGTAAGCAGACAAAAATTATATTAGATTAAGCCAGCTGGCCAAAATGATTGGGGTGAATGTCGTCAGTTTCTTTCGCAATTTTCTCTTTATACAATTTTAGACAAATGTAATTATGGGTTATTTGCTGAAAGTTCAGCAATTAATGTTACGATTATTGAGTTAATAAATAATACGTTCAATTGCCATTGTACAATTTAAAATCTTTGATGCTAATGTAAAATTCATCAACAAGAATCTGTGTTTTAATTTGTAATTTTGGAATTTACTCGCTGAAAATAGTCATAATTTCGATTGTCCTAAATTTCCAAACGAGATATTGAAGCGTGAAACAAAGTTTTATCAACAAATGATGATAACAAACTTCGACTTCAAATTGTAATAGGTACCCCCCATTTTGCACCGGTCATTCCCATCTCTTTAGTTTAATCTTCTTCTAGTTCTGCAGTTGCCGGTGCTTCATCTTGTGGCGCAGTTGCCGATGCTTCTTCTCGTCGTGCAGCTGCCGATGCTTCTTCTCGTCGTGCAGTTGCCGATGCTTCTTCTCGTCGTGCAGCTGCCGATGCTTCTTCTCGTCGTGCAGCTGCCGATGCTTCTTCTCGTCGTGCAGCTGCCGATGCTTCTTCTCGTCGTGCAGTTGCGGATGCTTCATCTCCTCCTGCAGTTATCGATGCTTCATCACGACCAGTTTGCGCAGTTGCCGGTTGTGCATTTGTGTGCTGTAAGTCAAAATATTCAGGATCTTAATAATCCTGGCGTGTATGTTGATTTGAATTAGCGGTTGAATTTGCGTTAAATTGACGTTTAAAATTCAAAACTTTAAAATTAGGGCCCGGTGCCAACATTGTTAAAATCTTCAAAAAAATCTCCCGGTGATGCCTATCAGGGATGGGCGGAAATTTATTTTAAAAACGGAAAACGGAATTCCGCCCATCCCTCTGGTGCCTATCGGCACCACCGGACGGACTTCTCCCATTCCTAAAAACCCTTAAAAAAGTACCGTATTTTTAAAATTTTGGTTGAAAATCTCGTAACAAATTGAGTCAAAAATTCAAAATTTTTCTCGCCGGCGCCTACCGGCACCGCCGCCCCACCCACCCCTAAAAAACAGTATTTTAAAACCGTACGCAAAAAATTTTTTTATTTTTTAAAAATTTCTTAACAAAAAAGGAATAAAAACGGAAACTTTTGGATCATTCATGCCCCCGACATACCAAATGCCATACCCAACCATATATTACCACATTCAACTACAAGTTACATCCAACCACGCAGTACAACACCCAACGGTAAAAACCCAACTCGTTACATGCCAACAAAGCTCATTTCCTTATAACTTTTTTCAAAGTCAACCAAATCAAAGAAATAGAGCTTGGAAAAAAGTAGCGAGTTGAGGTGTAGAGAGTTAGCAGGGGGCGAAACGCCGAAATAGGTTTTTATAAGTGCTAAAAAGTAGAGATCAAGATCGAGATCCCGACCGAGATTCCCGACAGTCCAGGTCTCGAAGCTCGGAAATTTGTCGAAAACTCCGAGACCTGGACTCTCGGAATTCGAGACAAATCTCGATCTCGGCCCATCCCCAAATCTCGATCTCGGTCTCGGCGATTTAGACCGAGATTTTCGAGATTTTGAAAAGGATTGTTTTCAAAGCGAAATACGGGAAAATGTGGTAATATGTTCGAATTATTTCCTTTGTAATATCACGTGGCTCAGTAGTTAAACATTTGAGGAAATTCTCTCGGAATTTCGAGATAAATCGCGATCTCGGTCTCGGGCCATTCCCAAATCTCGATCTCGGTCTCGGATTTTTCAAAATTCCAGTCTCTACTAAAAAGTCGCTATTTTTAAATTTTTATGCATGGAATTTTTGGGCTTCTCCCTTCAACACACCACAAAATGCGTTCCCTTATTTATCACCAGGACTAAGATTTTTAGTCGAAATAGGTAGCTAAAATAGGTGAGAAAAAGTGGCAAAATAGGTACCAAAAACCGGGTTCATAAGCAAAAATAGGTGTGAAAAAATGAGTTTAAAAATAACAAATAATGACTTAAAAACTTAGTTTTTACATGGTAAAATTATCCGTCAATAGGGCTGGCTGCTACTTTTAGACAAGAAAAATTACAAAAGGCGCCTAAAAAGGAACGGAATTCTATAAAGATATGACAAAAAAAAAAAATCGAATTTTATTGTATTTTTCATAAAAAATTTTCAAAAAATTAGTGATCTTGGCAAGAAAAATTCAAATTTAATTATTCAAAAAACGCCCAGCTAGTGGCAAAAAATCTTTTTTACTTGAAATAGCTTTTTGCCCCTATTTTAGGTGCAAAAATCCCAAAATAGGTTTTTTTAGGTTCGGATAGCTGAGTTAAAACGACGAAATTTCCTACTAAAAACATGGTTTTCGTGCATAACTCGCCAAAACAAAACTGCAGAAAAAATAGGTAAAAACCTAAAAATCTTAGCCCTATTTATCATTTCATTCCATATTTCGCATTTTTTTAGTCCATATAAATCTCGCCTCTATTTATCACAATATGTTCATTCATTTACCTGTTGAGACAAACTATTCAGCACATTCCCAATGATACCCTCAGGTATTTTGATGGGTTGACGATGTAGCACAATAAGCTGATCATTTATTCTTGCCGCCTGATTTTATGGTGAGGTTAAGCGTATGTTAACGCCTCCATTCGTGAGATCATTGATCAATAGGTAACTGATTTTTAAGCGTTAAACCTCCCAGGGTATCTTAATAAGTTCTAAAACAGGGTGGCCAACATTCTCTGAACAAAGTACCATCAACGAAAGATTTCTGGGGGCCCAAAAAATACATTTAAAGAATCGCTTCGGAATTTTGAAATAATTAGATCAAAAACAAGAAACAAAAATTGTCTTTTCGCTTTAATAGTCTTAAATAATAAGCACAAAATAATGGCAAAATATTTGATCGCAATCTATAAAATCCTTTGAGCTAAGAAATCAGTAAAAAACAATATTAACAAATTAAAAAGTCTAAAAAAAAATGTTGCCCACTAAACAACGAAATCCAAGGCTAGCTAGACACGGCCCTGGTCTCGGGTAAAACACACCTTAACCGTGCTGGGTCGTTTCGCAAATTCCGCACACTATGGGCGTTTTGTAAATCCGCCTCTATTATATATAAAAATATATATGTATACACATTTTTCCGAAAAATTTATTATCAACAAATGTTATAAAAAAATTAAATTCTGAAATGATGTAGATGGTAAATTTTTCCATTATCCTTTCTATTCAATTAGCCTCCCCTTTGAATTTGATCGATAAAAATGTGTATACACTTAATATATACATGTATATTTTATTAATATAATAGTGGCGGATTTACGAAACGACCTGGCGTTTTTAACTGGTCTTGAACTACCCTAGTTACAACCTATTTTTAGGTTCAAAACACCGAAATAGGTTTTTATGGGTGCTAAAAAGTCGCTATTTCTTAATTTTTATGAATGGGATTTTTGGACATATGCACAGGTTAAAACAAAAAAACTTCATTTACCTGTTGAGAACTAGACTTTCCCACATCAAAAGTGTTATCCGCATGGTTTTGCTCCCTGGAAAAGTTGCCACCACCAATGGCAATGCCAATCAAAGTTATGAGAAAGTTAAGCAGAAAAAGCGGGCAAAATAACATTTGTATCTGTAAAAATAATATTATTATTCAATGCTTGAAACGCTATTTTTTGGAAAGCTTTAGACAAATGATTATAAAATTGAATTAAAGAAGCAATAATACAATTCAAAATCAATGCCAATGTAAATCAAATAAAGCATATGCCCATTGGTTAGAGAGAATGAAAATAGGGTGAAAGGAAAAAAAATTAGCATTGCTCCAATTTTGATTGCATGGCATGCGCAGCAGGGATGGGCAAAATCGGAAAATAAAAACCGAAACCCGAAATTCCGAAACCCCAAAAATCCCGAAATTTCCGAAACCCGAAATCCGAAACCCCAAAAATCCCGAAATTTCCGAAACCCGAAATTTTTCTGCAAAAATTTTGAGTCGCTTTTGACTCTAAGCAAGTTATAGCCCCTTAGTTGACAAACCCATAGGGGGGACCTTTTTGTCAAATTTGTAAATATTTTATATCTTAAAATTGTCTGAAAATATGTTCTTGATGCACTGATTACGAAAAAAATTTGTATTTCTAATTATAATTAACACACTTTGCGGTCAATTTAGGAGTGTATATTTTTTCCGATTTTTCCGTTAAAAAGGGCATTTTAATAGAAAACGAAAAAATTTTCAACGAAGTAAAAAAATTATTTTTTTAAAAATAATTATTTTAATAAATATTTTTTGAAATTCACAGTATTTACATTAAAAAATTTTAGGGGGGGGGGGGGGTCGGCGGTGCCGATAGGTGCCGCCGGAGAAATTTTTGAATATTTGACTCAATTTGTTAAGGTCCGGTGGCACCGATAGGCGCCGCCGGGAAAATTTTTTGAAGATTTTTTTTAACGAATCTTGTTAAGAAGATTGACTTTTTCTGCATTTTATGGCACTAAGTAATTTACGATCACTCAACTTTGAACAAAGTTATAAATTTTTTAAATATTCAGCAAATTCGTACAATCAAAAAATGAAATGAAAACTTGTGAATTGTCATCTAAAATATTTTTTAAAAGATGGGAAATTTAAAAAAAAAAATTGGAATTCTTTACACCACCGTACTCGGTTCCTCAAAAATCCCATTCTTAGGGGTGTAAAATCCGAAATTTTGCTCAAATTCCGAAATCCGAAACGGCCAAAAACCCCAAAATTTGCGAATTCCAAAACCCAATCCGAAATTTTGCCCATCCCTGATGCGCAGGATGGCCGGCCACCTGTCAACCCCAAAAATTAGGATCAGCCAAATCAGGAATAAATACCCGACTCGGGTACCCGCTCGCACCCTATTGTAAATATACAAATTTAATGACAAAAAATTAAAATCTTAAATTTTTGTTAGCTTTAGGAACATCATTTTTTTAAATAAATAAAGTGAAAAAAAAGTACCGATACTTTTCGGTACCGGTACTTTTTTGGTATTTTACCAAAAAGAACCGACCTAAACTTTTTGAGAACCGAAGGTACCAACCGAAGAAAGTTGAGTACCGAAAATAAGTACAGAACGGAAAATGTGGCCATATATTCGAATTATTACAATATTTTTATGTAATATTACGTGGCTCAGCGGTCAAACTGTGTGGCGAGATTCTCTTTTGTCTGAAGTTCGATTCCTCGAACCCCGACAGTTTTACTTCAACATAAAAAAATTCACCAAATAAAGTTGGTGTCAGAAAATAGAGAAAAATAGGGAGCATTTATATAAAATTAAATTGTTTCTTGGCCCGAGAAAAGTTGATTTTTTCTATTTTTTCTGATCAATTTTTCGTCCTTAAATTTTCTTGAACCGCAATCTCCCAAAACACAGTTATAAATATTGATAAAGTCAAAATTTTCGAAATAAACGAATTTTGTTAAAAAGTTACACTAAAAAATTTTGGCACCAAAAACCGAAAAAGTACCGACAATTTTTTTTCGGTACATTTTGGTACCAGTACTTTTTCGGTACTTTACCGATTAGTACCGGCCGAACCTTCTGGTCGATCACTAATATTTACAGTATATCAAGAAAAAGTCGATTTTTAAGAGGTCGTTTTTGAAAAATGGAAAAATCGGTTTTAGGGGTGTATTTTCTCAACGACATTTTGTTAATATTTCCTATATTTTGGGAACTTTCAGTGAAGAGAAAATCATGAATTTTTTTCAAAGATGCAATTTTTCGAAAATACGCAATGAAATTACTTTTATTCGATCGGTTCCATTTCCAGATTTTTGCGGTTCCGAAGCGGTTCCGGATTGTCCTTGGTTCATTTATCGGTAACGAATGTATAATGGAGTTGATTGCAAAATTATTGGATCGACAGCTGCGATTTGGTTTGTTTGATGACCAAATTGGGTGCGAAAAGCGCTGCGGTATTGGGCACTAAAAATACGCATTAAATTACATTTTAAATGAATAAATAATTGTTTTTTAAAAATCATAAAAATCTTTACTTGCATAAGTAGAGAACCGGAGCACTGCTTCCGTATGCCATCGAAAACAAAGCAACACTTATTGGAGTAACAAAATATTCAATTGTAAATGCGTCCAAATTGAGTGAGGGCGTTATGACACGTGCGAATAAGACATTCTTAAAAAAGGATTTATTTAAAAATAAATAAATAATAGAATTATTTGTTAGCCAACCAATATGTAGAATATTAGACCAATAGACATCAGAACACTCAGCGAAATTGTTAATTTTTTCATATTATCCGGGACTAAACGCAAAAAAACTAAAATATTTGTTGAACAAAATATAAAAACTCAATGATTTTTGGCGCCAAATGATCAGCCAGATCAGTGCGTAACATAAAAATTCGCAACAATACATAACTAAGGCGACAATATTAGTGAAATTTTGATTTTCTGGTTGTCCGTTGGGTTCGCCAAATTGGCACATTACCGGTCTAAATTAAAAAAAAAATTAATTTTTGCAAAAATGCTAACTTTTCCCAATGCGCGGAGCTTCCAATATAGGCGCTAAGCCCATTCATTATCGTTTTAAGGAAACAAATGCCAATGATAAATTTAAAAGTGACGTTTTTCCCATTTGCATTATACCTGAAAACGGAGATGTATCGTTAGAAAAAAAGCGAGAATAAATGTTTTTAAAAATTAAAAATTAATTATAAAGTTTATTATAGACATTAGTTAAGACGAGATTTTTAAGAACTAAAAAACGCGAAATAGGAACATATAATAGAGACTAATAACCCCCAACCCAAATAAGGGCCTGGATAAGCTTTGGCCCTATCTACCACTGCTTTTCCTATACTAGCAAAATAAGGATGGGCTTAGTCCATTGCATTTGGCAGCTCATGTGTGTAATGAAAATAGTCTTCGGCGTTGGACTTAGCTAGTGTTTTTCCGGTTCTGGTGCCGGTTCCGGGAACCGGTTCCGGAACCGTGGAACCGCGAAAAATTCGGAACCGATTTTGGAACCGGTTCCCGGAACCGCCAAAATCCGGAACCGCTTTGGAACCGGAACCGTCAGCAAAATGGAACCGGGAAAACACTGGGCTATAGCTCGTGCTTTGAAAGATCGTCCTATTGCTGCCGCTACTTGTTTTATAGAAGAAATCACAGTAATTTGTAAGTGGCACCGCTAATACCGGTGCAACGCATCGAGCAACGAATAAGAGAAGCAAATATAAAAATGTGCTAAAACTAACCAAATCTAGTCGATTTTTGCATGAAAACCTTTAAAATTCATCATTCTTTATTAATTCTCTTCACATGTTTTGGAAAATTTTATACAAATAGGTATTTAAAGAAAAAATTTTCGAAAAATATCGACTTTAGGGAGGGTGCTTTTGATTCAAGAAAAAGTCATTTTTTAGTGGTGCATTTTTAGTTTCAAAAAATTTTGATTTTTAACGGTACATTTTTCGTTTTATGCATTTTTTAAAGAAATTTTTCATAAAAATGCCTAAAATAGGGACAAAACTCGAAAATGGCAAAATATGGATTGGATTTATTGGCACTAGAAAGTCGCTATAATACAAACATTTTTCAAAATGAATGACTTTTTTGGCTTCTCTCGTCAAACCATGTTCGCAAAAAAAAATGGTTAAAAACTAAAAATCTCGTCTCTATTTATTAGTATTTATAATTTTATATAACTTAAGCTTATTTTGCGTTTTTGCATTTTAGCCTATTTTTACAAACACAAATTTTTTGGTTTCTCGTCATTTTTTTACAGAACAGCAACATCTCATCAAAGTATTTTTTTAATTAGCTAAATTTACAAATTTAAAATAATTAGAAAAAAAATGATTACCAGAATGGAAAGATAACTCCGATCAGACGGTCGAATCCAATGCATAGCTGAAGCATCAAAGCAGCTGCTGCGCAAAGTAGCGGAACACATTGTATATAATAGCAAGTCCGCAGCGTAATGTAATTGATTCCAAACGCAAAAATGACAAATTTGAAGCAATTTCCAAAAAGGAGAAATGAGGCAAAAAATGCATACAAAGCGATCAGAATTATGCAAGGCGAATGCAGTGATCTGATCGGATTACAAAGTTTCTTTTAGCTTGGGGCTAAAACTCGAATATTTTTTACTTTGTTTTAATGGTCACATAGACGAGAGACGAGTTTAGGCCAATTCCGACACAACAAATCATAGCAACGATTCCGTTTGTAATAATTTCTCTGGGAACAAAGCCTTTGTTCATGTAAAGATCGTAAAGCTTAAAAATATAAATTTCAATTAATTAAATAAATAATAATTACCGGATCAACGGATGGTGTCATGTGTAATTTAAGATTTGAATATTTTAAAATTGTAAATGTTTTTACTTTTAAAAAGTTAATTGTTAGACAAAAAAATAATTTTTTCTTATTATGCATAATGTATATAGGTAGTTAAACTAAAACTTTCCCAAACAGAATAAGTTTGTTTCGTGTTTTATTTCAAAATTTACAAATCTTTATTTTCTAGTTAGTTGCGGGTTTTTGACCGGAAGTTGGATATTTCCCGCGTTTAAAATTCCAGCTATTTTCCCGATCATAATTTTCTTTAAATTATGATCCCGCTCAATTTTAATTTTCAGGGTAATAATTAATACGAACAAAGTTTTAAAAACGAAATGCCTGCGGCACAAATTTTTAAAAAAGTTCAAAAAAATTAAATCTTTCCGGTTAATGAACATAAATATTTACAATGTATCGTAATCAGTGGCAAAACTTTACAGCATAACACTTGAGTAAATTTTTGTCCAGAAACGTTACAACTTTTAACATGACAATTCGCGCGTGAAAATTTAATAATTAACAAAGGCTAGCACTTTAAAACCCTATCAACAATAGCTATGTGTAATTGAATGCTCAAAATAAGAAGGAAAAAAATTTATTAAATTTCATTATTTTATTTAAATGTTTTAAAAATTCATAACTGACAAAATTTTGTATTTGCGCGCATAAAAACATTTAGCCGTTTTGAAGAGTATCAGAAATTCAATACAAATTTGTCAAAGAAATTGAAAAATTGGTAAAAAATCCGCGCAATTTTATGATATTAATATTTTGATGAAATAATCAAAAATCAAAAAGTTTTGGTCAATTTTTCAAAAAAATTAAATTTTAACAATTTTTTAAATAAAGATTTTCAAAAACACATTAAAAAGATAAATAGCTAATTTATTTCTCTATTAGAAAAAATTTTAGTTGGATTTAAAACATAAACAAATAGGGGAACAAATTGTATATAAAAGGGTGATGCCTCTTTTGCGCCGGCACATTTGCGCCGGCGAAGTCTATAAATTATTTTTGTCTGCTTTTTGCCAGGGTTAATTTTTTCTCACTTGGGGGTTCGCTTAAGCTACCGCGAGGTTTTTCATTTTTGAATTTTGTTTATTTTTTAATTTTTTGCAAAAAACTGAAGACAAAACATTTGATTCCCACACAAATATATGTCAGTCGACTCCGCGAACTCCAAGTCTGGGTGGCTTAGGCCTAAGCCTAGCGAACCCATAAGTGCGAAAAAATTAACCCTGGCAAAAAGCAGACAAAAAAAATTTATAGACTTTGCCGGCGACAATTAACAAAACTTACAACAATGTCTGTGCGTGATTTAATGCATCAAAAAAATAAAAGAACAAAAATGTTTCATGTTTAATAATTTTATTTAAATATCTTTTAAAATCGTAAAAAAACAACATTTTGTAGTTGCACGTATGAATAACGTGTGAAACAAAAAGTGTAATTGTTAGACAAAAAAAAAGTTTGTCAAGAGAAAAGCGAAACATTTAGCCGATTTGAGTGTCAGAAATTTAATACAAAATTTGTCAAAGAAATTATGTGTTTTTGTCTGTTACGAATTACAATTATTTTTGAAGCAGCTCATAACGACGTCCACAGGGGCCCAAGCAAGATTTTGATCGAAAATCAAAAATTTTGAAAGCTTATTTATTTGCTATAAAATAAATTCTTTTAAAATGCCGGATCCCGACCGGGTTTGCCTGAATTAGAGCCCGGACTTGAGGACCAAGCGAGATTTTGATCGAGAATCTCAAAAAATCTTGATCCAGCTAAATTTGTTTCGATCCAGATCGATCGAGAATCTCGATCGGTCCATGACGGAATTCCCGGCTCTCCACATATTTATTTCCATTTAAAAGCTCGAAACAAAAGGACGCCAGCGGCATTACTGTTGTAGCTTAAGCTCAAAATTTAGATTACATTGGCCTTCCAACAATGAACTTTCGGCCATCTGGAGAAGACCGTCTCGAGCTGCTCAATTTCAAATCCCGAGAAGTGCGGGAAGAGCAACTGAAGTTGAGAAGAGAAACAATTTGGCACCATTATGTGGAACAAACGATGGAGGCAATCAACGACCACATAAATGAAGTAAATATAAAAATAAGTTTATTCTTAAAACTCATAAAGAAGATCAAATACTAATGCACACAAATTACTCATCATTTATTAAAAAATTATTTTTTAAAAAAAACTTTTACCAATTTTTCAATCATTTTTAAGGACGTGGAGTATCAAAAATTGGCTGAAGAGAAATATGGCCTAGACACATTCCCGAGTTGGGACGAAATGTTCAAAAGTACTCGCTTTTTCTTCCTGAATTCACTGCCTGAAGTGGACTTTTCCCAATTCAAAATTGTTGAAAGCATTGAAAAAGTCAAATTTATTGGGGGATTTTACTTGGCCCGTCCGTCAAGTTTCAATACAAATGCAGTACAACACGTAAAATTAATTTGTAAAAATGTAATTATGTCAAAATTGAATTTAAAAACAGACAAATTCTCTCATTAATTCGACATTGGGCACAAAAGAGGGCGTCATTTTGTCAGTTTTGGCACCGTTGTTGACTTCTCATTAACTTCTGCTCACATAATCGAAGCATTGGTGGAAACAATCGAAAATTTCCCCAATTATTTGTTCATTTGGAAGCAGCCAAAAGGGGACTTGCCCATCATTTTAAAAGAATTCAAATTGCAAAATGTTGTTTTGCAAAATTGGATTAACCAGAAGGAGCTATTAGGTATTAATTAGCTACTACATATTTTTGTTCTAAAAATTAAACAAAAATATTTGGAATTTTAGCCCATCCAAAGACAATGGCATTTGTGTCGCATTGCGGCATGAACAGCGTTATGGAGAGCACCTTTTACGGAGTGCCGATGGTCTGCATGCCGTTCTTCGGAGACCAATATTATAACGGGGAATTGTTGGCATTTCAAAACATTGGACTTGTAATTGAGATTAGAAATGACAAGCAGACAATACAAAAAGAGCTGAATTTAGCACTCTCTACGGCATTGGGATTGATGAAAAGGTGTTAAAATAATTAATAAGTAAATAAAAAATAATTTTAATTATTTTTTAGATCAGAGGAACACTTCGATTTGGACAAATTGAAGTCCGTCAGCGTCGGAATTCGTCAAAAAAATATCGCAAAAACAATTTCTGATGCAATGAAAACAATTGAAAAAGAAATAAATGAGAAGAAACGACAGTAAAGAATAAACTCTTACTTTAGAAAATAGATATTTTTTTAGAGATTTAACGATGATGAATTTTTTGTTTACGAGAAGTCGGAAGTTTTAAAATGTTTTCTTAAATAGTTTTCCTTGACTTGGATAAAAATACATTCATTCAACAATTGGCAAGTTTAATTGCAATTAAAATTAGTTTTTTCTTTCAAATAAATATGCCATCATTAGCCGATTGTTTTTTAGGGTTGGCGGCACATCGAATGTTTGAAGCCCATTTTAAATGAATTCTCCTCATTCTTTCAACGCCTTTTTTGGCTTCCAAACGGCCGTCACAATTGAGTCGCCACCCAATGGCACTGTCCAGCGACGGCCTTCCACCTCATCGAACACGGAAATGTTGCGCAAACTCTGATCAGGGTTGATCAGAACCAGAACGCGGAGGCCTAAATAATTTTTAAAATTTCATGTTGATTCTTCCCCTTTTAAATAATTAATAAAATTTAACGGTTCGGATAAACTCGGAGGCATTACTTAATCATTCGTTTTTTTAAATCAAATCGCTCCGTTCTTTAATATAAATAATTAAACGGGCCAACTAACCATTCGGCGTTTGAAAAGCGATGTGTTCCACTGGAATTTTAAAAGAAAATTTATCATTCATAATTACAAAATTTAAACATTAGTTAAACAAAACATCGATTTTAAGAATTAAAAAAAAATTTTTGCACCGTTTTCCTCTAACTTCGCACCGTCCGCTGAAAAAAGTGTGGACGAAATGACGACAGAATCGCGCGGTACAAAGCGACTAAAAATGAAATAATTAAAACAAAATAAAAAATTTATTTAAAATTTTAAATGACCTAAAATGTGCCATTGCGTAAAACATCGGCTGCTTGTAAAACTCGTCAGCACTAGCGTTCACGATAATCTGAATTTTAAGACAATTTGAAGACAAAATGTCCATAAATAAATGTAGGAAAAATGACCTAAATAAAACACAGACATAATGAAATGAATTTTTTTTTAGATTTTTGTTAAATTTGCGCAAAAATCTCGAAAATTTTGCCGATTTTCGAATTCGATTTTGTCATAGGCATTAAATTATGAAAATGAATAAATTTTTTTCTTTTTACCGGAGAGTCCGCAAAATTGCGAACCAAATTTGGACCGCCTTCAAGGTCCAAGCCTGTACATAATTAAAAATAAATAAAATAAAATAAAAAAATATTTTTGAAAATTTACACAAATTCCAATCCGTCCAACCGACCACCCAATTTCGTAAATCGTTCAGAATGTCATGCGCATACGCTCGTCCACGCGTCCAGTCGCCCAACAAAACCATATGGTCGTGTGGAAGAAACCCGTTACAAGCCTTGAAGTTTCCAAAAAGTCAATTTTAAATTTTTAAAGTTTCCAAAAATAATTTTAAGCCTTTAAATCTTTCAAAAAATTAATTTTAAGGCCTTTAAAGCTTTCAAAAAGTCCAATTTTAAATTTTTAAAGTTTCCAAAAATAATGTTAAGCCTTTAAATCTTTCATAAAATTAATTTTAAGGCCTTTAAAGCTTCCAAAAAGTCAATTTTAAATTTTTAAAGTTTCCAAAAATAATGTTAAGCCTTTAAACTTTCAAAAAATTAATTTTAAACCTCTAAAACTTCCAAAAAGTCAATTTTAAGGCCTTTAAAACTTCCAAAAAGTCAATTTTAAGGCCTTTAAAGCTTCCAAAAAGTCAATTTTAAATTTTTAAAGTTTCCAAAAATAATGTTAAGCCTTTAAACTTTCAAAAAATTAATTTTAAACCTCTAAAACTTCCAAAAAGTCAATTTTAAGGCCTTTAAAACTTCCAAAAAGTCAATTTTAAGGCCTTTAAAGCTTCCAAAAAGTCAATTTTAAAGTTTCCAAAAATAATTTTAAGCCTTTAAATCTTTCAAAAAATTAATTTTAAACCTTTAAAGCTTCCAAAAAGTCAATTTTAAGCCTGTATAGCTTCCAAATAATTAATTTCAAACCTGCAAAATTTTCAAAAAATAAATGTTTTTCCCAAAAGCCTGATTTTACGTGGTTAAGGAAAATTAATTTTTGATAAATTAATAAATTTTAATATTCACAAAATGCCTTTCGGCACAAACTTCGGAGGCCAAAATGAATTTATCGGGCCGCAAATTGTGCGTTTTTTCCAGCTTATCAAAGTTTGAGGGGACATACCTTAAATAATAAATTTACTTATTAAAAAATTTTTTTTTTAATTTACCAATGCACCGCAATTCCGTCAATTGCCTCCACGCCCTCTGGCGTTCCGTAAATCTGCAACAATTTGGATAAAACAAATTTAAAATTTTTTCCCACTTTTTGTGCCATTTCAAACGCATCGCTTCGCTGGAAGTCGTGTGCCATTATTTTCAAATTTTTTGACGCCGGCGACTGTTTTAGCACGGGCGAGAGAAGTTTGACAGCAAATTCACTAAATAATAATAAAAACCAAATTATTTTTAATACAATATTTTGTTTAATATTTCAAATAAAATAATAAACTTTTCATTCTTAAAATTATTTGATTAAAAAAACTGCAAAAAATTTAATGTATTTTAAAATTATCCATTTTCTAATTTTTAAGTAATTAATTTATATAATTTATTTAAATCAATCACCAACCGTTGTGTTGCTGCCGACAAATACATCGCCTGAAAAGTCCAAAATGGCAAACTTCCAGAACCTAAAATTAATTTCACCAATTAAATAAAAATTCTTTATTCATTCAAAAAGAAATAAGCACAAAATAAAATGTATGGCATTTTTTTGATACCTTCTCACCAACCTGGTTCGTTTTGAACTGACACGCCCCAAAATGTGACCCCATGCCGTGCATATTCTTCGAAAAATCTTAAAAAAAAGGTTTTTAAAATTATTTTGTTAATAAAAAACCGTCGGAAGTAATGGGCATAGCACCGATAATATTTGCCATCGACCGAACCTTTCAGAAAGCCCCAGCCAATCATTCTTCCCGTGTTTTTCATCCACGCGGGCGCCGACCTGTCCAGGGGGTTCGATTAAATTCAGAAAAAAATAATTATGACAAAATGTCCTCCCCCCCAGACAAAATGCCTTCCCATTCCAGACAAAATGTCCCCCCCCTCCAGACAAAATGCCCCCCCCCAGACAAAAATGTCCTGCCCCTCCCCCCCCCCCCCCCTCCAGATAAAACTGAAGCGTCTTTTGAGGGATCTTTTGTCGGGAAAACGGACGGACGGACACTTTGTCGTTTCCTTCATTAGAGGCATATTGTCCAAATGTCCTTTGTCCGCGTACGTTTATTCTCATTACCATGGAGTCGCATACAGTCGTAGGTCTTCGCCAACCAACTTTTTGGCGGCATGAAGATATGGAATCTGAAATTTTTTTGGAATTAAATAAATTTTTTTGAATTTTTTAATAATGCCTTTAATTCAAAGTCCTCCTTGGCCAACGCAAAAGTGGTGAGGTCAAAGTCGTTCGGCGTGTCCAAGTACGAATATTCGCGCGTGGAGAAGTCACAGCTGGCGATCGGCATTCGGCCAATTGTGTAGCCAATGCCTGCGGGCAATTTTTGTTGAAAATTTTTATTTATTTTATTGAAACCAATTATTGGGTCATAATACGCTCTGAGCAGCGCGTCACGGTTCTGTTCGCTCAGCGCGTTCAAATTGATGCCGGCCGCGTCGGTAAACGCGCCGCCAAAACCGAAAATTGTTTGCCGCTTTTGTGACGCGTCCACGCGCACTTCGACAATGCCTTTGGCGTTGGCGGCGGCGTCTTTTGAAGATTAAATTGATTTTTGTTGAATGAATATCCAACCCCTCCGGCACATTTTGCCACACACAGACCAGGGATGTAACCAATGCCAAAAAATGTCCGGAATCCCGAACCCAAAAAATTCCGGAATCCGGAAACCGGCATCCCGGACTCAAAATGTCCGGAATACCGGGATCCGGTTACATCCCTAACACAAACATACCATTGGGCGCCAATTCAAATCGGGCCAGCCGTTTATCGGCCGGATCACTGACATAATACACCAATTTGTGCGAGTCGTTTAAATCGCCTATTGCCTCCGGCGAGTCGCAATGTTCCGCGCTGCAGACACAAACAAAGGAGTCCTGATCAAATCTGAGAACAATTTTTTTTTGATTTGTTTTTAATTAATAAAAATATTATTTTCAAATTAATTAATAATATTAAAAACTATAAAGGGGTTTCATTTTATATTTGACACAAAATAAAAACATTTATTTAATTAGGTAATTAAAAATGTATTAAATTAAATACAACGCTAAATTAATTAGACTTTTATTAAATTAAATTGTTTTTTCAAAAGATTATTTAAATGTTTTTTTTTAATATTTACTTCCGCTTTTTGCACGGCTTCCATTCCGCCAAACACTGGTGAATTATGAGAATGGAAAGCAACAATTTAAATGCCAATTTTTGCATCTTAAATCTTTAAATTGGTAAAAATTTGATAAAATTTGCAAATGTTTCGGGAACAAACAATGAAATTACACACACACATACACAATTTTGTTTCTGAAGCATCCAATTTTCGTTTAATTATTTATTTTTAATCGTAAATAATGACTGACACCGGCCGATTGATTCATTATCGGCGGGAGAACGGGCGGATGGTGGCTAATGATGGAATGGACACGGACGGGGACGATTTTAAACAGCAACAGTACCATCTTTTTTAAAAAATAATTTTATCGCAAAATTTGAGAGGAGACAATTAAATGAGGACGCCTCCCCCCCCCCCCTCAAAAAAAAATTATCAAATTCCACTAAATCATATACACATTTGTATGGCTTTTGCTCCATTTTTGTTCGGGATTATTCCTTCCGATGTTTACAATCGACCAAATCATTAGACCTAGAGCCATTTTTGGCCAGTATTTGCACCCGAACCCCGAATTTCGAGCCCCGGATCCTGACACCAGGCCCCCCCTTTTGGCAAAATGTCCCCCTCCCACCTTTCGACAAAATGTCCCCCTCCCACCTTTCGACAAAATGTCCCTCTCACCCCTTTCGACAAAATGTCTTCTCTCCCCCAGACAAAATGATTTGTTCGCACATTTTTTGAGGACGCCTCCCCCCCCCCCCCCAAAAAAAATTATCAAATTCCACCAAATCATTATTTTGTATCTGATCAACAGAAAAAGCATTCCATTTAGGCTAAATTATTTATTTTTAATTGCAAAAATGCATAAATGAATGGACGACGACACAATTTATTAAAAGATATCGCTAGAATCTAAAATTGTTTTCCGGACCTCTTATGTCACAAATTTTCGGCAAGCAACAATAATTACTTCTCGCAATTTTTGATGTAACAAATCAAATAAACTTTAGTTCGTAATACTGAATTGATGTCCCGCTTCCGGGACCCGGAATCCGGGTCCGGAATCTTGTTTTTTCCCTGTCCAGCACCGACAACAGATTCGCAATATTGAAATAAATTCACTTTTGGAAATTCACAATCAAAAAAAAAAAGATTGAAATCTCGTGAGATATTTGGAGATTAATCAAGATTCTCGATCAAATAAATTTTTTCGAGATCTTTGAGATATTACGAGATTTAAATTAATGGCTGGTGCTCCTTTTTGTCCTGAAGATTAAGCTCAAAATACAGCCCTCGGCACGATACGTCTGCTGCTGCTGCTGCTGCTGCTGCTGCTGAAGTCAGTGAAGGCATGGCACGCCCTCCTGCTGATCTTCGATCGTTGATGTGATCGAACACTGACAAATCAATGCCCTCCGTGACTATGTGACAAAAATTCGTCGTCCTCCGTTCATGACGTCGATGGCATTCCGATCATCTCGAACTCGTCCCCGTTTGCCCTCATTTGTCAATATTTTACAACAAGTCGTTGCCGCTGATCAATGGTGGAAACTTTGTCCATTGAAGCAAATGAACATTCTATCGGGTTTTAAGCTGGTAAATTAAATGAATTAAATTGCTCAAATCGATCGAATAAATATGCCATCATTAGCCGATTGTTTTTTAGGGTTGGCGGCACATCGAATGTTTGAAGCCCATTTTAAATGAATTCTCCTCATTCTTTCAACGCCTTTTTTGGCTTCCAAACGGCCGTCAGAATTGAGTCGCCACCCAATGGCACTGTCCAGCGACGGCCTTCCACCTCATCGGACACGGAAATGTTGCGCAAACTCTGATCAAGGTTGATCAGAACCAGAACGCGGAGGCCTATTAATTTTGAATTTCACTTAAATCCCAAAAATTATTATTAAAATTAAACAGGTCGGGTCAACTTAGCGCCAACAGCTTCCTATAAAATCCCATCATTAGGGGTGTATTTTTTAAACCGATAAACCGGTACCCCCGGTTTTTCGGTTTCGGTTTTTGGGCCAAAAAAGCCGGTTTTCGGTTTCGGTTTCGGTTCGGTTAACCGACCGTGACCCACCCTACTTATAACGTAAAAATATTAATTAAGTTAAATTTGTTGAGGAAATTGAATAGAATGAAAAACATTCTATTGACTCAATTAATATCAGGGATGTCAACAAAAATTTTGCAAAATAAGGACAATTTACCAAATGTTCAAAAAATGCAGTAAATTTTTATTTTTTGCATGAAATGTGAGTTTTTAACCATATTTCTGAACATCAAAATTTGTCTCAACAATTCTAGTAAATTCGAAAAAACTTTCCCGAAACCCGAAAATAGGGCAAAATAAGGACGGAGGCCTCAAATAAGGACACATCTTACAAATAAGGACATTTTTAATTTATAAGATTAGGACCCTCCAAATAAGGACAAATCTTATAATTAAGGACAGTTGGCACCTCTGATTAATATTAATTCATTTAAATTTGTTGAGGAAAATTGAATAGAATGAAAAACATTCTATTGACTTAATTAATATTAATTAATTTAAATCGTTGAGGAAGAAACATGGTTGGAATAACATTTTCACTATCGTTTATTGGAATTTTCACTAAACAAAAAAGTTTTTTAAAGTGCTTTCAAAAATTATAATTTGACATATAATTAATTGGCAGACGAAGTTGCTTAAAACATGCCGTAAAATTATGGGTGTATCAAACTACGCAAATAGACAATGTAATTGGTATATAATTTTGCATTAATGAACAACTTTTTTAAATGCCAATTTCAATGGAAATTTTCTTTCTTTTTCGACAGAATTTTCAATTGTCAATTTTTGACTGTTAAAAATCAATGGGAGGACAGCGGAGCCGACGGCATTATTTGTCAAATAAACACCAGCAGTTAATTAAATCATAAAATTATTAAATTTGAAAATAAATAATTGATAAAAACGATCAAATTTTTTTTACTTGAAAAAAAAACTTAGAAAATAAATATTCCATTTACAGGTTACGTCATGTCTTGCGGTCTAACAGAATATTAAATTAGCAAAATTTAATTAATTACGAAGGAAACTACATACGAAAATTATCACATGTGCAATTGTGGCATTTAGTCTCATTTGTGTGTCTTGATTACTTGCTGGAGTAATTTGTATTTAACGAATACAAATTATTTACAATTTTTTTCATTGCTGCTTCATTTTAATATATAAAATTTTACTAATCATGTTTTGATCGTAATGCTTATTGTTAAGCCCTTAAAAAATAAAAGATGAATACAGAACGCCAAAAAAATAGGTGAAACAATCAATTCAATTCAGTGTAATGTGCGCCTTTTACTTACAAATTTTTTATACAAAAAAAATATTAATAAAAATATTTAGCATAATTCAATTACTATTAACTAACAATGGACTTTGTTGATTGGTCAACCTCAGCTCGAAATTCAATCATCTACTTAGCCATTTGTATAAGCATTCCATCAATGGCACTTTATATTGCCGAAATTGTCACCATCGTTCGGCACAAGCAGTTCCACAACTCATTTTATGCCCTTTTTGTTATGCGGGCAATTCCGGTAACAAAATCAAAATGATCAAAAGACAGAATTCCGATTTGTTTTTATAAGAATTATAATTAACTAACCATTAAAATTGGACAGCTTTTTCTAAAAAACGTTTAAGGATTGGTTGAGCGTATTGGACTCTTTCTACAGCCAACGATTGCCCTCCATAATTGGCTCCCTGCTTTACCCAATTTATTCAAAGTTTCCAAATTGGATGCTCGCAATGGACTTGTTCATTGCCGCACACACATTCCAAGCAAATAATTTAGTCACTATTTTAATATTGTTGAATCGATTGACCGCAATCATAATGCCAATAAAACATGAAAAGGTTATTTTTAATTTATATTGTAACAGTTTATAGTTTTGCTATTTTTAAGATGTGGCGCAAATTTCTTCCATTTTTAACAATTTTTGTTTTCTGTGTGCCAATACTGACATGTTGGCCGGCATTCAAAGAGAATGGAATCATTCAATTGAACGATCCAAATTCAACCACAGACCGCAATTTCATCATGGCTGAAGCTGGAGATGTATGAATATATTCTTTATTATATTATATTATCTTAATGACCTTCATCTAAAATCTCATTAAGGCCCCATACCTTAACTATATCATATATATTGATGCTATCTTCTCTGTCATTTTTACGATTGTTTGCATTTTGCTAAACATTTGCACTTTTGTGGCATACAAATTACATGTAAAAAAAGTTAGTATGAATGGGAACAACAACTGTGATGAAATTGAGAAGAAATTGTTGGTTTATGCATTGGCAACTTTTTTGGGTCACATGCTCGTCACAAGCCAGTTTTTGGTAAATGAATAATATTAATTGTAATTAAAGTTACAATAAACATTGACAAGCTTTTTTAACATCCCAGATTCAAATTATTTCTAACATGGATCCGAAAACAATTGCTATGATGATCGTCTACTACCCACTAATTACGGACATAGGTGATAGGAACGGAAGAAAACTTGATTTACCGATATTAATTCTTGTACATATAAAACACTTAAAATTTGAAGACTGAAATTTAAACGGTTACATCACCAACAGGTACTGTAGTGCTTTCCAGTTGGTTACTGTTGTGGGCCAGCGGCACTTTCCGTCAACAGCTGATCAAGGATTTAACGATCATTCGCTTTACCGATCGCGCAAATATTCGTGTCGGCCCAATTGAAGGACCCCGAAACAACAATCATTTGGCAGTTCGAGGAGCTGTTGGGCATCAATTGCAGAACAGAATTGCAGTTCCGTACAACAATTGACAGCCTTTTTATAATGTTTACTTTAGGGTTGGTCAAACCCGGGTAATCCGGGACCGGTATCCGGGTGTTTTTGGAAATTTTTGGGGTAAAATTAGACGGGTCTTTGGCCAACCCCAGCCAAATTACCCGGTATCCGGACGGATATCCGGGTGTTTTTGAGCTACCCGGTATCCGGGGGATCCGGATAATATCCGGTTTTGTCCAACCCTAGTTTACTTACCTAAAGTTCCTGTTGAAGTTTATATCGATAAATTCGTTTGAATGACAGCAAATATCCTTTCCAGAGGGTGTAGAATTGGAATCAGACTTTTTTTTCAACCAATTTTGAACCCTGGACGTGACCTCAAACATCTTTTCAAAAATCAATTTTGTTTAAACTTATTCAAAAACGGATCATTACTCGCCTTTTTGTTGTTATTTTGATTTCGAATGTCAAATAATACAACATCGAACGAATGTCGAAAAATTAAGGTAGTCAAAAATACTTGAACTTAAAAAAATTTGAAATCCATCAGCAATCAAATTGATACTATCCTTTTTGTGTACACACTTTCAAATTTTTAAAAAAGGGCAACAAAAACGCTAAAAAGGTGTTTCTATGGGCGTAGAATCCGATTCTGACATATCCATTCGACCAATTCCGAACCCCAAACCCGAATTTGAACAATTTTCAAAAATTCAATTTTTCAAAAATCGATTTGTTATTGTAACTGGTCCGGGGGTTCGAAATCGGTCGAAAAGAAGGTCAGATTCGTAATCTGCGTCTCCGAATAGCCCTAGAAACATCTTTTTACCGACTTTGAAAAACATTTTCATTTTGTTTTTGAAAAATCAAGATGTTGAAATTATAGATTAGATGAAATCAGATATTAAATAGATGGCATATTCGTAATCAGCTACCTCGTTAACCCCCAGGTACTTAACAGAATTTATCTTTTTGTTAACATTTTTAAAATTTGAAAGAAAAAGTAAGAACAAAAATGTTTCATGTTTCATAATTTTATTTAAATATTAAAATCGTAAAAAGACAAAATTTTGTAAGCATCTGTCAACAATTATCCCATTGTACATCGATATCAAGTAATTCAATTCCAATTTTGTTTATAAATATTAATTAATTTATTAAAAGGTCTTGGAAAATGTGAAAACCGCCAAACAACTTTTTCCCACTTTTTTGTGCATTTTTTTGTCCAATTTGGCATTGATTATTTTGTGCATAATCATTACGACCAATGTGGCCAAAGAAGCATATCAAATCGTTTTGATTTATGCATTCTTCTTTTTGATCGGCACAATTCTTGCTGGCGAAATCATATATATGCCCATTGGTTAGAGAAGAATGAAAATGGCATGAAAGAAAAAAAAATTGGCATTGCTCCAANNNTTTTGATTGCATGGCATGCGCAGGTTGGCCGGCCATCTGTCAACCCCAAAAATCATGATGGCCTACGCAAATCAGGATATTTTTTTTTAGGCNGTGTAAATATTACAAATTTAATGATCAAACTTATCAAAAAGNNCTAAAAAAAATATNNNCNTNNNNAAATTTGTTTAGCTTTAGAAGCTACATTTTTTTAAATGAATAAAGGCAAAATATTAGTAATTGGTGAAACAAAATATTCAATTGTAAATGCGTCCAAATTAAGTAAAGCCATTTTGGCTTTTGCGAAAAAATATTCTCAANNNNAAAAAAAATTTATAATGAATAAAAAATGAATATTTGTTAGCCAATTTTGATNTTTAGGGTAATGAAATTCGTTCATCTGACAAGGATTTTGATTGTTAATTATTGTACAGGTGTGACTTGGTTTGCAAATTGTCCAAAAAGTGTTGCGCAAACACTAAAATAGGAATAAATCAATTTAAATACAATATTCCTTTTTATATTTAGAAATTAATATTTACTTGCAAAAGTAGAGAACCGGAACACTGCTTTCTTATGCTATCGAAAACAAAGTATTATTTATTGGTAAAACAAAATATTTAATTGTAAATGCGTCAAAANNTTGAGTAAGGGAATTATGACATTTTTTAAGAAGACATTCTTAAAAAATGGTTTAAAAAATTTAAATAAAATTATTTGTAAGCCAACCAAAATTTAGCATATCAGACCAATCGACATCAAAACACTTAGCGACAGTGTCAACTTTTTCACATTTTCCGAAACTAAATGCAAAAAATAAA
>JAIXHY010000057.1:107234-159029 GCA_020449905.1 Globodera pallida
AGCTTCCGATGCTTCATCTCGTCGCGCAGCTGCCAATGCTTCATCTCGTCGCGCAGCTGCCGATGCTTCATCTCGTCGCGCAATTATCGATGCTTCATCACGACCAGATTGCGCAGTTTCCGGTTGTGCATTTGTATGCTGTAAGTCAAAATATTGAAGATCCTTATAACCCTGACGTGGTTGTTGATTGAATTAGCGGTTGAATTTGCGTTAAATTTAAGTTAAATTCAAAGTTGAAAAGAAATCTCAAAAATATGGATTTATTACGGAAAAATGGCGAAATATTGATTTATTTTCAAAAAAGCTAAAATATTAATTTATATTGACTAAAAAGTCGCTCTAATAAAAGATTTTTTCGAAATAAATGCTTTTTTTGGCCTTCTCTCATGATTCCTTATTTGCAAAAAAAAATAGGTTAAAACCTGAAAATCCGGGCCCTAGTTATTATAGGTGCTAAAAAGTCGCTATTTTTAAATTATTTGAATGCAATTTTAGGCTTCTCCTCTCAACATATACGTTGCACATAAGCACAACAAAACAGGTTAAAACCAAAATGCGTTCCCCTATTTATCACCATATGTTCATTTACCTGTTGAGATAAACTATTCAGCACATTCCCAATGATACCCTCAGGTATTTTGATGGGTTGACGATGTAGCACAATGAGCTGTTCATTTATTCTTGCCGCCTGATTTTATGGTGAGGTTAAGCGTATGTTAACGCCTCCATTCGTGAGATCATTGATCAATAGGGAACTGATTTTTAAGTGTTAAACCCCTCAGGGTATCTAAATAGGTTCTAAAACAGGGTGGCCAACATTCTCTGAACAAAGTACCATCAGCAAAAGATTTTTGTGGGTCCAAAAAATACAATTAAAGAATCGCTTCGGAATTTTCTCATTTTGAAATAATTAGATCAAACAAAAGAAACAAAAATTGTCTTTTCGCTTCAATATCTAAGATTTTTCGCGAAAATTTGAAGGAAAAATTTTTTAAGAAAGTGCTTTACCCTCCAAAAAAAAATTGACTTTTTGGCTTGCCCCCCTCCCGGCAACCCGGGGGACCGGGTTTAAACTACCCCTAGTTACAGCCTATTTTTAGGTTCAAAAACATCGAAATAAGTTTTTATAGGTGCTAAAAAGTCGCTATTTCTTAATTTCTATGAATGCAATTTTTGAGATTCTTCCTTCAACAAACCATACACACAAGCACAAAACAACAGGTTAAAACAAAAATGCTTCATTTTACCTGTTGAGAACTAGACTTTCCCACATCAAAAGTGTTATCCGCATGGTTTTGCTCCCTGGAAAAGTTGCCACCACCAATGGCAATGCCAATCAAAGTTATGAGAAAGTTAAGCAGAAAAAGCTGGTAAAATACCATTTGTATCTGTAAAAATAATTTTATTATTCAATGCTTGAAACGCTATTTTTTGGAAAGCTTTAGACAAATGATTATAAAATTGAATTAAAAGAAGCAATAAAACAATTCAAAATCAATGTCAATGTAAATCAAATAAAGCATATATATGCCCATTGGTTAGAGAAGAATGAAAATAGCGTGAAAGAAAAAAAAATTGGCATTGCTCCAATTTTGATTGCATGGCATGCGCAGGTTGGCCGGCCACCTGTCAACCCCAAAAATCAGGATGGCCTACGCAAATCAGGATATTTTTTTTTAGGCGTGTAAATATTACAAATTTAATGACCAAACTTATCGAAAAGCAAAAAAAAATCTAAATTTGTTTAGCTTTAGAAGCCACATTTTTTTAAATGAATAAAGGCAAAACAGTAGTAATTGGTGTAACAAAATATTCAATTGTAAATGCGTCCAAATTTAGTAAAGCCATTATGGCTTTTGCGAAAAAATATTCTCAAAAAAAAATGTTATAATAAATAAAAAATGAATATTTATTAGCCAATTTTGATTTTAGGGTAATGAAATTCGTTCATCTGACAAGGATTTTGATTGTTAATTATTGTACAGGTGTGACTTGGTTTGCAAATTGTCTGCGAAAAGCGCTGCGATATTGGGCACTAAAAATAGGAATAAATCAATTTAAATCCAATATTCCTTTTTATATTTAGAAATTAATATTTACTTGCAAAAGTAGAGAACCGGAGCACTGCTTCCGTATGCCATCGAAAACAAAGCATTATTTATTGGTAAAACAAAATATTCAATTGTAAATGCGTCCAAATTGAGTAAGGGAATTATGACATTTGTGAAGAAGACATTCTTAAAAAATGGTTTAAAAAATTAAATAGGATTATTTGTAAGCAAACCAAAATGTAGCATATCAGACCAATCGACATCAGAACACTTAGCGACAGTGTCAACTTTTTCACATTTTCCGGAACTAAATGCAAAAAATAAAAAATATTTGTTGAACAAAATATAAAAACTCGTCGATTTTCGGCGCCAAACAATCAGCCAAATCAGTGCGTAACATAAAAATTCGCCACAATATATAAATAACGCGCTGATATTAGTAAAATAATAATTTTCAGGTAAAAAGACAACATTTTGTAGTTGCACGTATGAATAACGTGTAAAACAAAAAGTGTAATTGTTAGACAAAAACAAAATTTTGTCAAGAGAAAAGCAAAAACATTTAGCCGTTTTAAGTGTCAGAAATTTAATACAAAATTTGTCAAAGAAATTATGTGTTTGTCTGTTACGAATTACAATCATTTTTGAAGCAGCTCATAACGACGTCCACAGCAGGGATGTGCTCTGTTCTGTTCTGATTTTCTGATTTACCAGAATTTCTGGTCGTTTTGGGCACCAGAATTCTGTTTTCTGGTTTCTGATTTTTAAAAGGGGCACCAGAATTCTGATTTCTGATTTTTTTTTATGCAACCAGAATTCTGATTTCTGGTTTTTAAAAAGTCGACCAGAGCACATCCCTGGTCCACAGGCAGAGAAATGGGAGACTTACAAATCTGCTCAATCGATAATAGATGTTTATCCATAGAAAATCATTATTAATCATTAATTAGATATTTATTCATTTTCGTAAATTGTTGGCTTTTTATTGAAGCATTAAAAAAAACTAAAACAGCATAGTAAAATAAATAAATATTTCTTTAACAACGTAAAAATTTTAATTAATTTAAATTTGTTGAGGAAAATAAGAATAGAATAAAAAACATTCTATTGACTCAATTAATATTAATTAAATTTAAATTTGTTGAGGAAATTGAATAAAATGAAAAACATTCTATTGGTTCAATCAATTTTGTTCAAAATTGCATTTTCATTTTGTCAAATAATTCGACCGTACATTGAAAGTGGCAATCCAACGGATGGCGTTTATCACATCGCGCAGGTTATTACATAAAAATATGAAAAAATAAATAAACATAAAATATTTGTCCATTTTTGTTACTTTTTTTGGTGCATTAGCTTCAGCTTTATATGACATAAAATAAACCCTAATTTTTTGTTGTTGTAAATCATCAAAACTATAAATAATCTGGGCCCATAAAAAGCGCGATTTGAGAAGTTAATGATAATTAAGCGTCAGTTAACTGATCGGACTTTTAAAAAAAAATGATTAAAATGTGATGTAATTAATGATAATTTTAATTTAAAAACCTGTTCAGATTGCACCGCCAGGCATTTATCGGATTATTATTTGGTCAAAGTTGGTTGGACAAAGCTTAATTAGACCAATGGCATCGGCAAATGTGTGCAATGAAAACGCAATTTTTGATAGGATTTGGATGGGCGAGGGTGAAGCACGACAACTTCAATTTAAAATTCTTTGCCAAAATTTTGAAGAATTGCCAAAATGTTTTTCGCATTTTTATACGGTTGTGAGTGATGAAAATGGCCAATTTTTATTGAAGAAAAAAGGCACGATAAAGAATTCTGGCATGTTGTCAATGCTGATCAATGATCAAGTCAATTTGCACATAATACCATTGAACAGAGAGGTCATTTTGAGTTATTTTTATATTCTAAAAGGTTTTATTTAAAAAAGGATTTGATTAGCAACAAATATTTTTCTTTTCTAAAACATAAAATCATTAATATAAACGATTAATTTTAGTTCCGGTTTTCCGAATTTTTTAGAGCCTTTAAATTTTTGCATTTCGACTTTTAATTTGTCCAGATGCCAATGCCCCGTGACCAATATAGGCCAACTACTGCTGCCCAAAAAGTGTATTCGATGGCCAAAAAAATTTCCATAGATACATTATGCCATTTTGATCAAAAAGAAAACAATCGCTGCGTTTTAAACTATTTTCAAATATTTAATGATAAAAAAGAAATGCTGCAAGAGGGCCTGAGGCGTTGGCTGTTTGGGTACACGTACGAAGAATTGTCTGATAAGGTTAAGAATTTTACAAAATTAAATATTTATTTTGATCAAAATGTTTTATGCAATATTTTGAATAATGATGCTAGTTCCCTTTCTTTCTTTAAAATTTCAAAAAATATTCATTTAATTTACAAGCTTGAGTCTTTCAGTATTCCCTAAAGTTTAGGAGAATTTTTTTCTGATTGCAATTTTAAACAATTTAATCGATGAATGCAAAAAGAAAATAAATGGCGGAATAAAAAATGAAGGTGCCATTTTGCTTGGCGTCTTCATAAATTTTTTATGGGACAAAAAGGCTAAAATTAAGAAAAGACTTCGGTTGGCCGATGAACGAATGATCGGTTTAATTGGCGAATTTTGTCAAATTAATCAGCAATTAATGCTTTCATATCCTTCGTTGCTCGAACAAATTCGGGTCAGTTTTAGTAATAAAATGAATGCTTTAATTTTTGATTTATACAGATTTTCTCAAATTTTTCGAGTTTAAAATTCACAACTTAATTACAATTTTAAAGCATTTTAGAAAGGATAAAAAATAGCTTATGTTTTATTTATATTATTATTTATTGTTTTTTGCAAGTCGCGTGATTTGGATCCTTCCTTTTGTGACCGATGGCCTACCGTACACCAACAATCATTACGATACACTCAGTCAGCTACCGTTTTGGAAACGTTTCGTCATTGGCTTCACCCACAGTCGGATGCACATCGGCTGGGAGAGGAACAAATGCCCATTGGTGACGAAATGTCGAATGTCGATGAATTGTCTGATGAAATGCGACAAATTGTCAAAGTTTGGATTGAAATCTTGAATGAACGAATTTATTCCCGCAAGAATAAATGGCCAGAACTTGATTTAAATATTTTTATAGAAATTGGTAAATTTAATTTAGGCAATAATTGTTTGAGTATTTTCAAATAATTTAGGTAAAATATTTGCAAACGCTATAAATGCTGGAATTCTTACAATGGAAAAATTGAATATTGTTGCTGGAATTTATGAAAATTTGAAAGAAATTTGCCATTTTTTTCAAAATTTTTGGCATGACTGTAAACGCAATCATCAATTATTGTTGTTACCATGGCGAAATGTTGTATGCATAAATAACGAATTTCAAGTAAATTTTTTTAAAAATTAAATTATTATTTTAAATAATTCAGAGAAACCTAAAGCTAAATTTTAGCAAAAAATAGGGACTTGCGAATTAGATTTAAAATTAAAAAAAATATTAAACTTTTTCAGTTTGTTCAAATCGGTCAAACCTCCTCCGATTTGGCCGTTACCGATGGAAACGACGAATTGGAGTCACCCAATGTATTATTTTACAAAATTCTGACAAAATTAAAATTAATTTAAGCAAAAAATAGAGACTTTGGCATAATATTTTAGATCTAAAATTTGAAAAAATATTAAAATTTTTTAGTTTGTTCAAGTCGGTCAAACCTCCTCTACAAATGTTTCACTAATATCCGATTTGGCCGTTACCGATGGAGACGACGAATTGCCCGATGCCAAAACATTGCCAACAAATAACGGCAAAAATATTTTGGAGCAACCGCAACAACAACAATTGCAATGTGTTGTGTGTTGCGATAATAAAGTAAAGCACAAAAATAAATTTGTACAAATAATTTTAGAGCCTACAAAAATTTTAATTAAATTTAATTGATATATTTTTTTATTAATTGGCATTGTTTAAATTTTTTATTTTTTTATTTTGCGCTTTAAATTTAAATTTGTATTTATTTTTGTCTTATTACTTTTTTAGATTGAAACAGTTTATGTGCCGTGTGGTCACGCTTGTACATGCCAAAAATGTGCTGATACAGTCGGCGATAAATGCCCAATATGTCGTAGCGATGACAGCTGGCCAATCCGCATTTTTCTGTCATAAATGCAATATTTTTTTAGCGTCTTTTTAGACTTCAAATTGTTATTATAATTTGTTTAGAGCTTAGTTTTTTTTCATCTGGTATTAATCATTAGTGATTAATTCTTGTATACAAAACTATGAAAAAAATAATCTTGCATCAAGTTTTCTGATAAATTCGGAAACCTGGAACAAATTGAAAATATAACCAATTATCGTTATCGAAGATAACAACCACAGTGCAAGTGTCGGTCAAAATTCATTAATCAAATATTATGATAAGAATTCATGTGCCAACATCGGTTAAATAATTGCTCAATCAATCACTGATCAGCCGCTTTTAGCGCCTGAAATAATGCAGTTTTTGCCGTCACCCGATGAGCCGACGCCATAGCTGCGCAGCACTGGCGGCTCGCTTTGATGGTTGTTGCCGTTGAACACGGCACAAACGGCGCTTGTTTTGCCAGTGATCTGCACATTTTGGATGGACGCCACGTCGCCGTAGTTTCCGTTGACTCCGATGAGCAGCGTTTTCAGTCCCGTCACTTTCACATTTTGTATGACCAACTTTCTGTTGTTGCATTGCTTGTAGCAGTTACCGCACGAGCGCGCCAATTTGCCAATGTTTTCGCCCTAAATGTTTTTTATACTTTTTTTGTTTTTATAATTAAAAATAATTAATTTACCACATAATTTTTAATTGTCAATTGTCCGCCACCGTTTAGCTGAAACACTTTGTCTCGAGCGCCTCGAGCGCCACCACCAGAGACGACAAATGACCCGGAGCCACATACTTTGCTGGTCCGAAACGTTGCCGCATCTTCTCCAACGGACTCGAACCTTCACAAATATAATTGGGAATATTTGTTGCCCGAAACATATTAAGAAATTTCAACCAATGCTAATGGCACTTTGTCTAGCACAAATTTCAAAATAATTTACGAAAGGACTAAAAAACGAAAAAGTATTCAAACCCTAAATTTTGCCCCTGGTGGCTGGGGCTCTGGGGCTACCCGGCCACTCACCAAACATTTTCCAAAGTGCAGCTGTCGTAACAATGAATTCCGTCGGCACCGTTTCGGCCGATGATCAAATTTCTAATCACCGCCCCCCTTTCGGCATGAATGATCGCTTTTTGGCCCTCGTTTTGGCCACCTGAGCCCAACGCTGACGAAGCGCTCAAACGTTTGAACTTGAAGTCTTTGATGCCGCCGACTATTTTTATTGTCGCAGAGACAGTCTCATCGCCCGTCGCTTTAGGCCAATTCGCAAAAATCGGAGTCAAATTGACAAAAAAGAAGCAGAGAACGAATAAATGATGCATTTTTTATTTAATTGTTTGGTGGATTATTGGATTTTGAAAAATGATTGAATTCTCTGATTTTTGGCACAATTTATAGGCCATTTTGGCACAAAATGTGTTCAAACAATTTATTTAGTGAGGGCAAAAACATTGGCGGAAACGAAACTATTTTGTTGAATTTTCTTGAATGGATTTTAGACTCCGGCTTAATAGAATTTAACTTGAAGCTGTGCAAACACTTCAATTATATTTCTAAACGGTCTGAGCGCATTTGTTTAAATTTTTTTGGTGTGAAAAGAGCTCATAAGTTAAAGTAAATAAAAGATTTAATTACTAAGGCTTGTACTTTTAGTTAACGTCAGTTTTAAATTGTCATTTAGATCGATATTCAAAGGCTTCAATTCAACACCTATATTGGAAGTAGAGCCCGGACTTGAGCTTCGAGCGAGACTCGAGACGAGATTCTCGAAAAAATCTCGGATCTCGAAAAATCTCGTGAAGCTCATTTTAGTCGAGACGAGATGTCGAGACGAGATTCTCGAAAAATCTCGGATCTCGAAAAATCTCGAGCCGGAACAGTTGAGATACGAGATTTTTAATGAAAATTAATTTTATTTTTTTCAAAATTCTCAGAAACTCCACCAAATTTTGCAAGGGTAAAAAGGGATCAGTAGAAGCATGTCTGCAAAATTTGGTAACGAAAATATAAGTGTTAGCATGTGTTCAAAATTTTGAAAATCAAAAGAAAATTCATAGAATTTTTTAAACATTTTTTAAGAAATTTTTCAAAAATATTTTTTGAGAATTTTTATTCACTTTTGGGAGTAAGAAGAGGTTTGGCGGTGCCGATAGGCATCCCCGAGAACATTTTGAATTTTTAACTCAATTTGTTAAGAGATTTGCAACCAAAATGGAGTATGTCCGGCGGTGCCGACAGGCGCCGCCGGGGGAATTTTTTACAAAAATTGGCAAACTTTGTTAAGAAAAGCACTATTTTCATGAAACATTTTGGAGTCGAGATCGAGAATCTCGAGCTTCTTTCGAGCGAGACTCGAGACGAAATTCTCGAAAAAATCTCGTATCCCGAAAATTCAGTTTTATTCGAGACGAGATGTCGAGACGAGATCTCGTCTCGACCGGGCTCTAATTGGAAGCTCCACGCATTGGGATAATTCAAAATTAATTTTTTTAACCTTTAGATCGGGTGATGTGCCTACTTGGCCACCCCACCCAACAACTCGATCACTAATATTAGCGGCTTGACAAATGCTATAATTCCCTGACTCAATTTGGACGCAATTACATTTGAATATTTTGTTTTTTCAATAAGTCTTTCTTGTCAATCGATGGCATGCGGAAGCAGTCCTCCGGTTCTCTACTTTTGCAAGTAAAGATTTTTGTGATTTTTGAAAAACAATCTTGTTCTTTTTGCCCTTAAATAAATGGTTAAAAAATAATTGATATACCAAGAACAACAAAATTGTTGGACACAACTTTTTGAAATCTCCAAACGCCTACTTTTACTCAAAACCAAAGTGTTAATTTAAAAAAGAAAGCTAACAGCTAAAATTTAACTAAATAAGCCTAAAATTAAACTTATAAAAATATGGATTTTATCATTAAAAATTTTAATTTTTTTACTTTTCCATGCCAGTGCTTACAGCTTGGCCTTCTGCCATTATCTCAGACAAATTTGGGGATGCCGCTCGTTGAACACGTTGGTTGACATTGTCATGGCCATTGACAGCGGCAAGTACCGGCAGCACCAGGAGCTGAACAAGAATTGCAAGGCAAGCAAAATTCCAACTTTCTGTTGTTGCATTGCTTGTAGCAGTTACCGCACGAGCGCGCCAATTTGCCAATGTTTTCGCCCTAAATGTTTTTTATACTTTTTTTGTTTTTATAATTAAAAATAATTAATTTACCACATAATTTTTAATTGTCAATTGTCCGCCACCGTTTAGCTGAAACACTTTGTCTCGAGCGCCTCGAGCGCCACCACCAGAGACGACAAATGACCCGGAGCCACATACTTTGCTGGTCCGAAACGTTGCCGCATCTTCTCCAACGGACTCGAACCTTCACAAATATAATTGGGAATATTTGTTGCCCGAAACATATTAAGAAATTTCAACCAATGCTAATGGCACTTTGTCTAGCACAAATTTCAAAATAATTTACGAAAGGACTAAAAAACGAAAAAGTATTCAAACCCTAAATTTTGCCCCTGGTGGCTGGGGCTCTGGGGCTACCCGGCCACTCACCAAACATTTTCCAAAGTGCAGCTGTCGTAACAATGAATTCCGTCGGCACCGTTTCGGCCGATGATCAAATTTCTAATCACCGCCCCCCTTTCGGCATGAATGATCGCTTTTTGGCCCTCGTTTTGGCCACCTGAGCCCAACGCTGACGAAGCGCTCAAACGTTTGAACTTGAAGTCTTTGATGCCGCCGACTATTTTTATTGTCGCAGAGACAGTCTCATCGCCCGTCGCTTTAGGCCAATTCGCAAAAATCGGAGTCAAATTGACAAAAAAGAAGCAGAGAACGAATAAATGATGCATTTTTTATTTAATTGTTTGGTGGATTATTGGATTTTGAAAAATGATTGAATTCTCTGATTTTTGGCACAATTTATAGGCCATTTTGGCACAAAATGTGTTCAAACAATTTATTTAGTGAGGGCAAAAACATTGGCGGAAACGAAACTATTTTGTTGAATTTTCTTGAATGGATTTTAGACTCCGGCTTAATAGAATTTAACTTGAAGCTGTGCAAACACTTCAATTATATTTCTAAACGGTCTGAGCGCATTTGTTTAAATTTTTTTGGTGTGAAAAGAGCTCATAAGTTAAAGTAAATAAAAGATTTAATTACTAAGGCTTGTACTTTTAGTTAACGTCAGTTTTAAATTGTCATTTAGATCGATATTCAAAGGCTTCAATTCAACACCTATATTGGAAGTAGAGCCCGGACTTGAGCTTCGAGCGAGACTCGAGACGAGATTCTCGAAAAAATCTCGGATCTCGAAAAATCTCGTGAAGCTCATTTTAGTCGAGACGAGATGTCGAGACGAGATTCTCGAAAAATCTCGGATCTCGAAAAATCTCGAGCCGGAACAGTTGAGATACGAGATTTTTAATGAAAATTAATTTTATTTTTTTCAAAATTCTCAGAAACTCCACCAAATTTTGCAAGGGTAAAAAGGGATCAGTAGAAGCATGTCTGCAAAATTTGGTAACGAAAATATAAGTGTTAGCATGTGTTCAAAATTTTGAAAATCAAAAGAAAATTCATAGAATTTTTTAAACATTTTTTAAGAAATTTTTCAAAAATATTTTTTGAGAATTTTTATTCACTTTTGGGAGTAAGAAGAGGTTTGGCGGTGCCGATAGGCATCCCCGAGAACATTTTGAATTTTTAACTCAATTTGTTAAGAGATTTGCAACCAAAATGGAGTATGTCCGGCGGTGCCGACAGGCGCCGCCGGGGGAATTTTTTACAAAAATTGGCAAACTTTGTTAAGAAAAGCACTATTTTCATGAAACATTTTGGAGTCGAGATCGAGAATCTCGAGCTTCTTTCGAGCGAGACTCGAGACGAGATTCTCGAAAAAAATCTCGTATCTCGAAAATTCAGTTTTATTCGAGACGAGATGTCGAGACGAGATTTCTCGAGAATCTCGTCGAGATTTTTCGAGATTTCGAGACGAGATCTCGTCTCGACCGGGCTCTAATTGGAAGCTCCACGCATTGGGATAATTCAAAATTAATTTTTTTAACCTTTAGATCGGGTGATGTGCCTACTTGGCCACCCCACCCAACAACTCGATCACTAATATTAGCGGCTTCACAAATGCTATAATTCCCTTGGACGCAATTACATTTGAATATTTTGTTTTTTCAATAAGTCTTTCTTGTCAATCGATGGCATGCGGAAGCAATCCTCCGGTTCTCTACTTTTGCAAGTAAAGATTTTTGTGATTTTTGAAAAACAATGATTTTATTAATTCAAAATGTAATTTAATACATATTTTAAGTGCCAAATATCGCATAATAAACCAAAAAACAGAATTTGGTTTTTTTTGTCAAATATTGTCTTTTCATAATGAAAATGTAGTCATCAATTACCCAAAAAATGCTATTTGTTTAGGAAAGTTTAGTTTCACAAAAATTTTAATTGTTGTTAATTGGTAAAAACACACTGAACATGGATTAAATTATGTTAAGTAAATATTTCCCAAAATATTTTAAATTTAAATCTATCCGCTGTTCTTGTTCTTTTTGCCCTTAAATAAATGGTTAAAAAATAATTGATATACCAAGAACAACAAAATTGTTGGACACAACTTTTTGAAATCTCCAAACGCCTACTTTTACTCAAAACCAAAGTGTTAATTTAAAAAAGAAAGCTAACAGCTAAAATTTAACTAAATAAGCCTAAAATTAAACTTATAAAAATATGGATTTTATCATTAAAAATTTTAATTTTTTTACTTTTCCATGCCAGTGCTTACAGCTTGGCCTTCTGCCATTATCTCAGACAAATTTGGGGATGCCGCTCGTTGAACACGTTGGTTGACATTGTCATGGCCATTGACAGCGGCAAGTACCGGCAGCACCAGGAGCTGAACAAGAATTGCAAGGCTGATAAGCTGCACAAAATCTCGATTCAAAAAATCTCGGTAATATTTCGTCTATCAGATTTCAATCGAGAATCTCAAAAAAAAATCTCAACGAGAATGTCAATCGTCCTCGCTTAAGTTTGTTTTTGCATAAAGTAATAATCATTAGTGATTTTTTGTTTACAAAACTAAAAATTAATTTTTTTATTTTCTTACATTACTTTTTCTGATAAAATTCGAAAAACATTCTTTACTTTATTCAAGTGTTATGTTGTAAAGTTTGCCACTGATTACGATTAGAGCCCGGTCGAGACGAGATCTCGTCTCGAAATCTCGAAAAATCTCGACGAGATTCTCGAGAAATCTCGTCTCGACATCTCGTCTCGAATAAAACTGAATTTTCGAGATACGAGATTTTTTCGAGAATCTCGTCTCGAGTCTCGCTCGAAAGAAGCTCGAGATTCTCGATCTCGACTCCAAAATGTTTCATGAAAACAGTGCTTTTCTTAACAAAGATTGCCAATTTTTGTAAAAAATTCCCCCGGCGGCGCCTGTCGGCACCGCCGGACATACTCCATTTTGGCTGCAAATCTCTTAACAAATTGAGTTAAAAATTCAAAATGTTTTCGGGGGCGGCTATCGGCACCGCCAGACCTCTTCTCACTCCCAAAAGTGAATAAAAATTCTCAAAAAATATTTTTGAAAAATTTCTTAAAAAATGTTTAAAAAATTCTATGAATTTTCTTTTGATTTTCAAAATTTTGAACACATGCTAACACTTATATTTCGTTACCAAATTTTGCAGCCATGCTTTTACTGATCCCTTCTTACCCTTACGAAATTTGGTGGAGTTTCTGAGTATTTTGAAAAAAATAATTAATTTTCATCAAAAATCTCGAATCTCGACTGTTCCGGCTCGAGATTTTTCGAGATCCGAGATTTTTCGAGAATCTCGTCTCGACATCTCGTCTCGACTAAAATGAGCTTCACGTGATTTTTCGAGATCCGAGATTTTTTTTCGAGAATCTCGTCTCGAGTCTCGCTCGAAGCTCAAGTCCGGGCTCTAATTACGATACATTGCTAATACATATTTATGTCTATTAACTAAAAAGATTTAATTTTTTTAACCTTTTTTCTATTGTTCTCCAAACTTTCGATCAAAACCTCGGGACTAACTAACAAAATAAAGCGTTGTAAATTTTGAAATAACAAGCAAACAGAATTTTGGCTTTCACAAATGACAAATGTGAGCAATAACAATGAAAAACGTTTGTTTGTAAAAGTTTCGTTTAATATAATTTCATAATAAAATAATTAAGCGAATTTACAATCTTAAAATATTCAAATCATAAAAATACAATGCCATCAGCCGTTGATCCGGGAAAATATTCATTTAATTAAACTTTACGATCTTTTAGCGTAGTGCCTACCCGGCTACTGGCGAGTTGTTATTGTTTCATTTCTTTTCAAGCTACCGTATTTCCTAAAATAGAACCCCCGGGGGTTCTATTTTTCAACCCTCCCCCCCCCCTCCCAAAAAGGGGGGTTCTATTTCAGAGGGGGGTTCTATTTTAGGGGGGGGGCTTCTATTTTAGGAAATACGGTACTCTTCTTTTGTAATATTACTCAGCTCAACGAGAGCTTTCGATTGATACTGAAGGTCTGCGCTGAATAATTTGTCTCAACAGGTAAATGAATTGCGACTTTAGCACCTATAAAAAATATTCTTTTTTTGTGCTTTTTCAGCCAAATACAAAAAATAACTTCTTAATTAGTTTTGTTGCCTTTTAAAAGGGTATTGGGCTAATTATTGGAGTTAGATTAAGGCTGTACCGGATGCCAAAAAAATGTCCGGGATCTGGAAGCCCTGGTTGAGATAAAGCCTCTATATACGCAATTTTTTGAAAGAGTTATTTTAAGAATCTTGATGGCAATAATAAAGCTGAGGGGTATTTATTTACCCATGGAGTAAAAGAACATAATGAGGTTAAATGACGGTTGGTTGCACCCTTCGTTATTTAATTACCTTCTTTTACTACTATATTTCTCATAGTTGGCGGTCGAATGACCACGTCAACAAGGACGTATTTAGTGCCGATGGGGCAAGTGTCATCTAAAGAACGGTAAAATGCACGAAAGAATTGTTTATTTTGAACGAGATACTTCCCACAAACTTTTTTTGTTTGGCCATTTGTACAAAATTTGTCTTTTTCAATTGAGCCAAACTCTTCAGGGATTTCTGTAATTAAAAATGAAATTTTGAATTAACTAACGATATGCCTGGACCGACGTTTTAGTTCCAAATTGTGCGCATTCTTTAACCAATTTGTCAAATTCAATGGTCGTATGCAAATTTGCGTGTTGCATTGTCTCAAAATATTCAATCCAATTTTTGACGATATTTGCTGTTTGCTTTTTTTTATCACTTTTTATTATTTTCTAGCCAAGAATGGCCTAATCAGTTTTGCTACCCAAATCCTTTTCAAATCGGCCTGATCATTTTTGTTGATTAAACCTTTTTTCAAAAGTTGCAAATCTTTTTTGGCACTGCTATGTTCCCCCGCATCAGACAATTCCAGCCAGCCATTGTCGATAGGTGTTTTAATGAATAAAGCTTTTGTTTATTATTAATAGGGACGAGATTTATATTGGCTAAAAAACGTAAAATATTGACCAAAAAAAAACTTCCAAAATATTGACTAAAAACCCCAAAAAAGAAAACGTACTATTTTTCATTTTTTTTTTGAAAATTTTATAAAAAATATAAATAAAAAAATTTTTAGGGGAAATGTCGATCTTTGGCGGGGTGGGGAAAAACTCATTTTTAGGGGTGCATTTATGGTTTAAAAATTTTTTTTAATTTTAAGGGTACATTTTTTGTTTTTATTGCATTTTTCTTAAGAAATTTTGGTAAAAAGTGCCTATTGAATTTCTTCAAAATTTTTGGAAAAATGCCTAAAAATTGAAATTGCATTTTTTTCAAGAAAAATGACTAAAAATATGGATTTATTATATGGCGAAATATTGATTTATTCTCAAAAATACTAAAATATTGATTTATATTGACTAAAAAGTCGCTCTAATTGTAAATTTTTTCAAAATGAATGCTATTTCCGGGCTTCTCTCGTCAAACCCATTCTACAAAAATAGGCTAAAACCTGAAAATCTCGTCCCTAATTATTAAATTTTCACGCGCGAATTGTCATGTTTAAAAGTTGTGACGTTTTTGACAAAAAATTACTCAAGTCTTGTGCCGTAAAGTTTGCCACTGATTACGAAACATTGCTAATGTTTATGTTCATTAACTGGAAACATTAAATTTTTTTAAACTTTTAAATTCGTTCGGCACGCATTTCGTTTTGTTTAAATAAAATTCAAAATATTGCTTAAATTTGAACTATTTTTCGAAAAAAAATTTTTCAAAAACCAATTTTGGCTAAATGTCCGGTAGTCAAAAAGTGGACAAAATATCCGACAAGCAGAATTCAGAGAAAATCTCATCAATCTTCCAAAAAAACATTTTTCTAGGTTTGTTGGTAAAGTTTATTTTAATTATAGATTAAGCTAAAAAGAAAAAATTGAATGCTGAAACAGTTACAATCTTAAAATATTCAAATCTTAATTACAATGGCAACATCATTTGATCCGGTAATTATTATCTATTTAATTAATAATTTCTATTTTTTAAGTTTTACGATCTTTACATGAACAACGGCTTTGTTCCCATTGAAATTGTTACATCCGGAATCGTTGCTATGATTTGTTGTGTCGGAATTGGCCTAAACTCGTGTCTCGTCTATGTGACCATCAAAACAAAGTGAAAATTAAATAATATTCGAATTACGCCTCAAACTAATTTTAGCCTCGTTTGAATCTTAAAATTTGTCGTCAAAAGGGTTAGCAGTTTTTTGGGTTTTCTTGGTACTCATAAATTTCCATAAGCCACAAAAGAATACAATATTAATGCTGAAAAGAAATAGTAAAATTAAGTAAATGGAACAGATAATTGCTTCAATATCTTTATTAAGCATGAAAGGGTTCCGGCGGTGCCGACAGATGCCGCCGGGATAAAAATTGAATTGACGTATTCTTCCAAGAAAATTGGTCCAAAAATTCTAAAACCCTCAAAAATAATCATCATCCATAGCACTCAAATAACGCAATATAACATTCACTAATTAGAAAACTGGCAACGCCCTTATTCCAACCGATTTTTATGATAGGCACAATGCCAAATTTTAAAAATTTAAAAAGCTCGTAATGCAAAAAGTGTAAATACTTGTCCGATCAGATCACTCCATTCGCCTTGCCAAATTCTGATCGCTTTGTATGCATTTTTTGCCTCATTTCTCCTTTTTGGACATTGCGTCAAATTCGTCATTTTTGCATTTGGAATCAATTACATCACGCTGCAGACGTGCTTTTATATACAATTTGTTCCATTAATTGGCTCAACAATTGCTTTGATGCTTCAGCTATGCATTGGACTCGACCGTCTGACCGGAGTTTTCTTTCCATTCTGGTGATAAAGCTTGCTTTTTAATTTAGCTTTTTTAATTATTAATTATTTTGATTTCTGTTTAAAAATGTTTGATTTTTTGATAATTACTCAGCAGAATATTTCTGACCCTTAAATTAAAATGGATGCAGAAAATGAGTACAATTTCAGCCTTTAAAAAAATTTAAAGTTCTTAACTGGGACCGGTCACCGCAAAACTCATGCATTTAAAAGAATATTTAATATTATTAATTATAGCATTAAAATATTTTTTAAGGTATAATGCAAATGGAAAAAACGTCACGTTTAAATTTATTATTGGCGTTTGTTGCATTAGATTGATATTAAATGAGTTCAACAACTATATTGGAAGCTCCGCGCATTGGGAAAAGTTAGCATTTTTGCAAAAATTATTTAAAATAAAATTTTAGACCGGTGATGTGCCTACTTCGCGATCCACCCAATCAACCCGAAAATTATTATTTTACAAATATTAGCGCCTTTGTTATATATTGTGGCGAATTTTTATGCTACGCACTGATTTGGCTGATTGTTTGGCGCCGAAAATCAACGAGTTTTTATATTTTGTTCAACAAATATTTTTATTTTTTGCATTTAGTTCCGGAAAATGTGAAAAAGTTGACACTGTCGCTAAGTGTTCTGATGTCGATTGGTCTGATATGCTACATATTGGTTGGCTAAAAAAAAATCCATTTTTTATTTATTTTTAAACCTTTTTTTAAGAATGTCTTCTTCACAAATGTCATCATTCCCTTAATCAATTTGGACGCATTTACAATTGAATATTTTGTTTTACCAATAAATAATGCTTTGTTTTCGATGGCATACGGAAGCAGTGCTCCGGTTCTCTACTTTTGCAAGTAAATATTAATTTTTGATTATAAAAAGTTTTATTATGTTTATTTTTAGTGCCCAATATCGCAGCGCTTTTCGCACACAATTTGGTCATCAAGCAAACCAAGTCTCCGCTGTCCATTATCTGAACAATTAATCTACATCATTTAAATATTTAAAAACCAATTTGTCTGTGTAAACAAACATTGCTTATTAAACTGGAGTTGTCTCGCGGCCCTAAAAGCCAAAAAAAAAAAATTAGTTTTCAAAGAATTCAAGGTCCACGAATTAAACTGTCTATAAAAATTTTGTGCGGGCAGAAAACAAAAACAGAATTGCCTACGATAAAGCTCGCGAAATCGAGAGCAAGTTCACGAAAAAGCAAGAACACGCAAGAATAAGGGCATGCTTTATTTTACACAATCTCAAACTTGGGTAATTAACCCACGAAACATATTAAAAAAATGTGCAAACGAAATTGAAATGTGATCGGGAAATGGTATTGATCGAGGGGGCTGAAACATTTCATTTTTTCCCAAGACTTGGCTGTTGTCTTGCGTACTTTTTGACAAAAAATTTATTGCATTTTACAAAAAGCCGCATAAAAGATTGGTGGCGTGCTGGGTTGTTTCTTAAATTCCGCCACATATATTTTATGCCGTAGTTTTAGACACCATAACTTTATCACACTGCACTAAATCACTTTACAGTTTTTGGACTAGGTTTCTAAAAATTTCTAGGCGGCGCCTATCGGCACCGCCGAAGCTCCTAAAATTATGCCATATTCAGTTGTTTTTTGATTTTCTTGTTATTAAGGCCAAGTTCCGTTCCAAAATGTTTTGAGGTCGTCGGCTCCCATCCCTAATCCCCACCATTATTTCTTTCTATTTTTGAAACCTTTTCGAATTGCTTAGTTTTTGCTTGATAAAAATTCTAAAAATTTGAGCCTCCTAATTATAAAGATTGTAAACAATTATGAATTTTACAGTAATTGTTAAAAAAATTTGTTTACAAGAACCGAAAAATTTCGGTTTGGTTCGGGTAACCGAAAACCTTTGGTTCGGTTCCCGGTTCCGGTTTGGATACCCGAAGAATTCCCAGGAACCGACAACTTATTTAAAAATTAGCCTTATTGTTGGACATATTTCCACACTTGCCATAATTTTGCTATATTTTTAACTTTGTGAGAAGTTTTCATTTTTTAATGGAAAAATGAAGATTTACCAAAAATAGTGGTCCTTGCTTTTTGCAATTTGAATATTTAATTGCTCAGATTTTTGTTGTTTTTTTACGACGTTTTTAAAATTCAAAAGTGACAATGTTAAATATCGAATATTTTATATTATAGTTGTTTAGGCGCTGGCCAAAATAAAATTAAATAATTAAACTTTATACAAAAATTAAAATTCTTTAGTAATAAAATTTTCTTTATAATATTAAATACAATTTTAAATTTATTAGCTGTTCTTTTTTCCAACAAATGGCAATAGGTAGGTAGGTATGTGTATGTTCATCTGACGGGTTGTCCATTCCATCAGACAGTTGCCAGGGCAATTGCCCCTTCCCCCATCTCCCCTAAAGGGCTTTCATGTTGGGTGTCCGTTGTGGGCTTTTCTCGCCAATCTTTTTTATTCTCAAAAATGTCATTAGTGGGCTTCCGCATTTTACGCACATTATTATTTTATTGACCTACATGAACATGACATTATGGGGAGAACACTGAATTTCGATGGTGAAACGCAGTTTAATTTTAAAAGCCCAATTTGCTTTTTGCGATTATTGAAAAATTGCTTTTATCCTAAGCCACATATGAATGGCAAAAATTAAGAAAAATTTTACAAAACGAAAATGTTGAAAATTGTAAATGGAAAATTTAATTTTAAAAATGCCAAAATTATTATAATTTTTACACCGGCAGTGTTGTTAATAATAGCTGCATAATTTTTTATCATAAAAATATGGCTGAAAGTGTCCGCGTTGTGGTCCGATGCCGTCCACTCAACCAACGGGAGATTCGACTGGACTCAAAGGTGCGTTATATAAAGTAAATATTTTAATGCTTAATAAAACTGATTTACTTTAAATTAATTTTTTTCAAATAAATTTAATTTTTAAAAAAAATTTTAAGTTTTTATTGTTTATCTTATCCCAGGTTTGCGTGGCGATGGACCCCTCAATTGGCCAGGTTAGAAAGAATCCACCGAATTTTGTTAAGAAGATGCAATTTTAATAATTTTTTAAAGGATTTTGAAAAATATTTTGGTAACATTCAAAAAAAATATTTTTATTTTGGGTGGGTGGGCCACTTTTGAAAATTCAATTTTCTTTTATTACAGTGCATTTTGCATACCGACGGTGCCCCCGTTCCAAAAGCGTTCACATTTGATGGCGTTTATTTTATGGATGCTACGGCAGAACAAATCTACAACGACATAATTTATCCACTGGTGGAAGTACGGTAAAAATAAAAAATGTAAAAAAACAATTTCTAACCCCTAAATTTACAAAATAATCCTTTTTAATAGCCTGCTAATTTATTAAAATAGCAAATGAGTTTCTGTTGGACTTTTTTGGGTCAAGTGCAGTGATTTTCCGGTTTTTGGCGGGTTCGGTTCCAAAGCGGTCCCGGATTTCCGCGGTTCCGGTCCAAGCGGTCCGGAACCGCGGAAATCCGGGACCGCTTTGGAACCGAACCCGCCAAAAAAACAATGGACCCGGAAAAATCACTTAAATTTATTTTAAACTTAAATCTAATATAATTTAATATAATTAGCAGTGATCAGAGCGCTAATTTTTTAACTGATTCAAATATTTAATTTCGGACAGCGATCAGTTTGACAAAATTAATTAATATTTAAAATTTCTGTTTTACTATACTTTATTTATTTTAATCTCCCCAATAATCAGAGTGTGATCGAAGGCTACAACGGCACAGTGTTTGCCTATGGCCAAACTGGTTCCGGCAAAACCTTTTCGATGCAAGGCGATCAGCAATTGGCCGCGGCCCAGCGGGGCGTAATTCCGCGAGCATTTGAACACATTTTTGAGTCCATTGCCACCACTGAACATACCAAATTTCTTGTTCATGTTTCCTATTTGGAGGTCCGTGTCATTTTGGGTTAAAAATTATGAAAAAAATCACAAACAATTTAGTAAGTACTAAATTAGAGCCCGACCGATCGAGATCTTGTCAAGTTTTGAGATCTAGAGCCAGTTTTTTTCGAAATCTTTATTAAATCGATCGATGAATTTAAACCAAGATTAGTTTTCAGATTTTTCAGATCTCGAACGTCTTAAATTGAATTCGTAAATTTTATTATGAAAATTCAATAAAATCTGTATTCAGATTTACAACGAGGAAATTCGAGACTTGTTGGGTGACAATCGACATAAATTGGACATTAAGGAACATCCTGAACAGGTGGCATTTTATTATTATTTTATTTTATAAATATAATTATTTGTCAATTTTGCCATTTTTAAGGGCGTTTACGTGGCCGGTCTTTCCATGCATGTTTGCCATAACGTGAGTGACTGCGATCGCCTGATGACAACCGGATTCAACAGCAGGCATGTCGGTGCCACGTTGATGAACGAGGATTCGAGCAGGTGCATACATCCTGGAATAATAAAAATAAAATTAAAATATTTAAAATTCGAAAAAATAAAGCGGTAAATGAATGCAAAAATATATAAAATATTTTGTTTAATATTAGCGTATTTAACAAATTAATGGAAAAAAAAATTTAACCTTAAATAAAATGGCTTAATTGTCATTCTTAATTTATGTAAAACGTTTATTCCTATATTTTAAGTCTAAAAATTATTTAAAATCTCACCACTCAATTTTCACTTTACACGATGAAAATAATAACTTTAAATAAAATGGCTTAATTGTCATTCTTAATGTATGTAAAACGTTTAATTCTATAATTTTTGAAGTCTAAAAATGATTTAAAATCTCACAATTTTTAAAGATCCCACTCAATTTTCACTGTGTACGTTGAAGCGTTGAATGAAAGCGGGAACATTCGCATGGGTAAGCTCAATCTGGTGGATTTGGCTGGCAGTGAAAGACAGGCAAAAACGGGTGCCACCGGTGACCGCTTCAAAGGTTCGGCAAAATAATTGTTAACAAATTTTGCCAAAAACATAAACATCAAGCCTTAAGTGTTTTTGTTGGATTTAAGAAGCAACAAAAATCAATTTGTCACTGTCCGCGCTTGGCAATGTGATTTCCGCATTGGTGGACAGCAAATCCACTCACGTTCCATACAGAGACTCAAAACTGACACGACTTTTGCAGGTACACAATTAATCTACCCAGAGCTGTCGGTTTCAAAAAATTTTCGGTTAAACGAAACCAAAATCGGTTAATCAAAACGAAACTTTCGGTTAACCAAACCAAAAAAATGCCGCGTTTTTGGTCTCGGTTTGGTTTGAAACCGACAGCCTTAGCCCAGACCCATTTTTATTTTAGGCAATTTATCGAAATCGAAATTATGGACATTTATTTGTGTGCAATGTACAAAATGTTACAAAAGTTTTTTGGACAATTAGGCTCAAAATTGGACAATTTATTTGAATATACACTTATTAACCAACTTTTGTAGGATTCTTTGGGCGGAAACACAAAAACAGTGATGGTAAGTTAGAAATAAAAAAAAAAATTATTATTAATATTTGAAATGATCAAGCGTGTTTTAGGGAAAGGTTTTGACCTTTTAAGCATTGAATTTTAATCCGAAGGGTTTAAACCAGGGATGTACCGGATTCCGGACTTCTTGGCAAAAAGTTCAAAATTAAATCCGGCATCGGAAGAAGGGGGCTGGCGGTGCCGATAGGCGCCGCCAAGAGAATTATTTGAATTTTTGATGGAATTTGTTAAGAAAATTGGTCCAAACCCCAAAATGTTTGCCCAATTTTTGTTTGGGAGAGGGCTAAATTTGCTTCAAACTTTCTCATTTTGAAATTTAGATCAAAATTTTTGTTCTTTAAGAGGGCAAAAAATGTCAGAAAAATTTAAAAAGGCGAATTTTGTTTTAACGGTTAACAAAAATTTTGGTGTTTTTTTTCAACAGGTTGCTTGCGTCTCGCCGTCCGACAACAATTTTGATGAAACACTGTCCACACTTCGCTATGCAAACCGTGCCAAAAACATCAAGAACAAGCCGCACATCAACGAGGACCCCAAGGACGCGTTGTTGAGGGAGTACCAGACGGAAATTGAGCGGCTCAAACAGCTCGTCCAGCAGCCGGCAACAAGTTGGTCAAACAAAGAGCAATATGGTAGCGACGAGTTCAAATGACTTACTAAATGTTTAAAAATAAAATTCTTAAACCGGTTAAGGGTTATAAAAATGGCCAAAATGTAAAGTAAAAATGTGTCATAGAAATTTTGAACAAATAAATAAATTTCAGATGGAATACATCCGGATGTTCATCACCAGGCACTGTCCGAATTTGAGCAAGAAAAGCAAAAGTTGCGGGCTGAATTTGAGCTGGCAATGCAAGAGCTGAAGACCTCCTATCAGCAAGAGCAGAAAAGCAAACAAAAACTGCAAAGCGATTTGGCAAAGTTCGGAATTTGCGCGCAAAAATTGCCATTTAAATTTTGGTGACAACAAAATTAATGATAAAGCCAAAAACCTAAAAGTACAGGACACAGTAAAAAAAATTCAGTTTAAGGACGAAGGAAAATCAATTTTAAATTGGAAGTATTTCGAGTTTTTTTTCAATTTAGTGTGCCAAGTTCTTTTGATTAATAATTCTCACCTTTGCGGCTCTGCTAAGAAAGCTACAGTAGTTCAATTTTTCAAATTACTGTACTTGTACCTTTTTATACCAACCCGTGTTCGAGATGCACATTAGACTATAACAAATGTTTTTAAATTACTTTTTTATTAAAAATAACTTAAAAATTTAAAATTTGTTCAGTAAAAGAATTGGAATCTCTTATCTGTATGGATAAATTCAAAAATTAAGGTCAAAAATGTTTTTAAAAATCCGTTTTTTGAACCAATTATTTATTGCCAGATTGCGTGCCCAATACGAGAAGGCTAACGACGAAATTGAGGAGGCCAAACAGACGGAAGAGAATGCGGAGAGTGCAAAACGGCGCATTCACCAATTGCAGCAGCAATTGGTCGGCGGCGAGCAGGCGGGCAACGAAGCGCTGAAGCAGAAGCGGGCGCGCAAGATCAAAGAGGCGGAAAAAAAGATGAAGCGGCTGGCAGGTAAAAATATATGATTTAAAAAGTAATTCAGAAACAGTAAAATTTGGCATATATGTTAATTAATATTAGCATATTTTTTACATGGACAATAATAAAAATAAATATCTGTATTTATTAGATGGTCCATAAATTAACATTCTAAAAGTGTGTTCAAAAAACGATAAATTTTAAATCGTTTGTAGTTAAGAATTCAAATGGGTTGAAATATTTTTGAAATTAAAATTTTTATTTATTAAATGATCACTCCATCAATTTTAAATCGTCGTAGTTAAGGAAAAAGGTTGAATTAAATGTTAAAACTTCATATTTATTAAATGATCAACAATTATCCATGTTTCGCAATTCTTAAATTTAAACGCCAGAATTCAAAATTAGTCTATTTTTGAATCAAAAACCTTATTCTTGATTATTGTGTGTTTCACAGAAAGGAATTTGATATGAAATAAATTGTTCAGAATCACTCGAGATGTACAAGGACAAGGAAGACCCATTGCTGCACGTGTACACCTCCACACAGGAGAAGCTGGACGCGCTAGTGCAACAGTACAATCTGGAGAAGAAAAAAGTAGAAATAAATACAAATTATTTTATTAAAACTTTTAGAAATTAGTCTTGTTATTCAAAAAACTCGTGGGACCCATAAAAATGCAGAATTTGCGGCTTAAATTTTTTTATTTATTAGAAAGTACCTTTTTTTTAATTTGAAAAAAATTTAATTCTTAATCAAATTGGTGAAAAAAATACTGGAATCCCACCACTGTAAAAACTATTTAAAATGCACGTGCATAAAGACGCACAGACGATTGAGAACCTTGTCGAGATTTTTTCAGATTCTCGATCAAAAATTTTATAAAAATAAATACCTATGTATCGACTAAATAGTAAAACATTAAAATTACTTTTTGAAAACTGTACGACCCAAACTCAGTTTTAAACACCACTTGATTGAAGGTCCAAGCTTTGGAAAGCGACATGCACGACTTGTCCAGCGAGTTTGAGTTGGACAGACTGGACTACCTGGAGACCATTCGCAAGCAGGACCAGCAGTTGAAGTTGTTGTGCCAAATTTTGGAGCGTGTACAGCCCGCCATCCACAAAGACAGCAATTATGCGAACATTGACCGCATCAAGCGCGACTCGGTGTGGAACATTGAGGCCGAAAGTTGGGCACTGCCTGAGTTGACATTTCGCCAAGCGTTGCCAACCGCGAGCGCAGGTGCGATTGATTAGCAAGGACCGGATTAATTAAACAGGCCCCAATTTTATTTTTGGATATTACCCAAAACACGTTAAAAAAAATTTGTTCAATATATTGGAATTTTGGGGGGGGGGGGGGTTGGTCAATAAATTAATCAAATATTTTAATGGCCATTTTCACTGAAAATTTACACTTTTTTAAAAATCAGGAAAACATCCAAAAATCAGAAAAAACCTACAAATCAGGTTGATTGTGAGCTAATCTCAACTATTGATAATTTTGTGGCAAAAAATAATTGATTGTTAAAAAAAAGTCGAGGGCAAAAAATTTTTAAAAGTTAGTTAAACAGAATGCATTATTAGTCTCACCGAGTGCACGAATTGAACTCGGAAATGGTCGTCAACACCAGGAAAGGAGGATTGAAGGGACAAACGACGAGCCGGAAGAGTCGGAATCCCGTCTAAAAAAGGTTAACAAATTGACTTTAATTTGTTTCTTAATTTCTAAAAAATATTTTATTATTATTAAAAATGTGTTGTTTTTTCCATTTTACCGTCTAATTTAGCGTTTGGATCAAAGCATGGACAATGACTTTGTGCAAAGGTACTTCAAGCCGATCACACGGCAAAATATACTCGACAAATACAACCCGGAGAAACATCGAATTTTAGGTTTGACAAAAAGGCATTTTTTGTTTTGTTATTTTAAGAATTTGAACCTTTTTTACCAAGTAAATATTTGTCATCATTTTATAAATTTAAAAAATTCAAAAAGTGTAATTTGCAAAATTTTTAAACTTTTTATAGGAAAAAATATTCTAATAAATTAATCATATTTTAATAACAATCCAACTTTTTAGGGTTGGTTATACATGCTTAAATAGTTCTTATTTCATCGGAACCAAGATATACAATATTGCAGGATTTTAATTTTTTTTTTATTATGTAAATGCTAAACATAACTAAAAATTTTTATTTTAACAGAGTGCAGCATAACTCAAAAGTCTCAGATTTTTTTTAATTTGTTTTTTAAATCAAAAAATGTTGTTACTTTTTAGCAGCACAGAAAATTGCCGAATTCACGCGACGAAATCAATTCGCCTCCGGTGTCGTCTACACGGACGCACGCTATGCTGGTGATTGGGGTACACCAAAATAAACTATAATATTTTTTTGATTACCCTTAAATTATTATGCAAATTCATATTCAAGAATACAGAAACGATAAATGAATATTCAAAAAAGAACTGGAGCAAAAGTAATGAAAAATTAAATTTTAAGAGCACTAATTAAATTTTAACTCCTAGCAGGTGAACAACAGAATGCCAATCATTCAAAAAAATCAAACAACCACCACAACAATGGCACTGCAAAGGCTGGCACTAGCGGCTATGCTGTTAACAAAAACCAGCAGAGCAACGACGCCTCGGGTGCTAATCGTCCGATCAGCGGTGTGCAGCGCAAAGCGCCGGCACGACTGGAAGCAATTCAAGTTGTGCGCAACAAATCCTTTACATGACTCATACTCATGGAAAGCATGTGATTATTAGTTGAAAATGGCGTAGGTTGGGACCGCGATTTTTGGAAAAAAAGTTCTGCTCAAAGACTAATGGACAGAAAAAAAGATTGGTAAAAACCGGGCCATATAAAGGAAGTTTTAAAGGATTTTTTGAACCCGGACAAAATTTCAGTTCTAAAAATGTAAAGTTCAGTACTATTCTCGGTCCCGACCCGATGCACCACAAAATGTTAAAGCCAAATAATGTCGCCAAAAACAAATTGTTTTTTAAAAATAATAACAAATGCCAATTTGTGCAGCTTCGATCCTAAATTTGTCATATACAAATGATTTTTTGCAAAATTTTTTGTTATTTAAAAAAATCGCCAAATTTTTGTGATTAGATTCACAAATTTAAAATTCAACATTTTGTGGTTTTGACATTTGTTGGCGCGCCGTCCCGGCCTACCTAACTCTACCTGAAAATTGTTTAATGGCACAATGTTTTCTGTTGTACAAAATCTATAAACATATTTTTATTTATACCAAGTGTTCATATAAGCATTCTTTTTATGGCATAAATAATTTATTTAATTAAATTTTGCATAACACTAATTAATTTTACAATGCACAAATTAAGTTTTGATTTTTTTACAACGTACAATTAATTTAACAAAGCACAAATTAAGTTTTACAGAACAAATTATTTACAGAACACTAATTAAATGTTTACAGATCACCACTAGCTAATTAAATTCTTCATTTTTAAATTGAATTTTTGATAATTAATTAATACAACTTTATTAAACCCTGTTTTATTTTAATAATTATATCCCGTCAAGATATTTACGGACCAATTATCTCAATTAAAAAAACGAATATCTTAATGACGACATCTTGCAATGAAACAAATAACACCAGGTGCGCCTTGCACGCACAACCTTTTTCCCAATGCTTTTCAATTTGATTACGTTAAAAGACAAAACGAAAAGCCATGGTCGGGCGGCGCGGTAAGCAGTTACGTTCCAAACAGCGGCGGCCGGCTAAAGCAGCGCTCACCATTTTAAATTATTAAATTTATGCTATGCCCGAAATTGAATAAAATTTTGTCCTAGCTCTTTTTTTGGTTTATCTTTTAAATTAAAAAGATAACGTTAGCTAAAAGAAGAAATTTAAAAAATCTACTTTTTATTCAAGAAATATTAGAAAAATTTTGGCCTCATCCGGGACCCAGAAACCGGATTCTTAAATTCGAAAAAAGCCGGACCGGACAGAATAGTCCGGGTAACGCACCAATAGGTTAAATTTTTTATAGAAAACCTTAGTTTCAAAAAGAATCATTCAAAATGCTTAATGAAATATTTTTGAGTTAAAAAGTTCTTTATCAGGTGTCAATAAACATTCCAAAAATCTTGAAAAAGAGTTAAAATCTCGTCTAAAGATCAATTGGAACAAAAATAGATAAAGGCGTCTTAGCAACTAAAAGAGGCCTTTGCAGTCCCACATTTTGTGCCGCAGATAGAAGCATTAAGGAGCTATAGTCACAAACTAAAGATCTACAAAAAGCCCCACTTTGCCACGTTGCCATGCTTCTGGCTTGTACACAAATTCTTTGGTTCTCGCTTTTTGCTCCTACTTCGCTCTCTCTATAGAATCAATTTTCCAAAAACCTGAATTGCTGGTTCTCGCTTTTTGCTTCGCTCTCTTTATAGAATTAATTTTAATAAGAAGAATATCTTTTTCTTCTTTTTGGCCTCGAGTAATCCGGGATTTGAACCAAAAACCTGAATTGCTGGTTCTCGCTTTTTGCTTCGCTCTCTTTATAGAATTAATTTTAATAAGAAGAATATATTTTTCTTCTTTTTGGCCTCGGGTAATCCGGGATTTGAACCAAAAACCTGAATTGCTGGATCTGAATAGTCCGGACTCCGGATCTTAATCTTTAATGCCTTAGCGAGCGCTTGTGATGCGCGCGGGAAACTAAAAATGCGGAAACCGCAATTTAAAACACCCATCTGGCAAAGACCATAAATTACCCTCCATAACTCTTCCATTGGACTAATGGCACAATGTTTAACTCTTTCAGCCAATTTATGGCACAATGTTTAAAAAAACTGGTTTCATTTTTACGTTTTTGTTGGTGGAACATTTGTTGCTCTAGGAAAATTTATACGGGCTTCTTCCAGTTCGTTGACCAAACAATAAAATTCTAGAACCGGAAATAATTAAACAAAAAACGAATTGATGGCTGGCCTCATTAGATAAGCAGCTGGTTTCACTTTATGCTAGAGAACAGTGCATAATTCAACAATCATTTTGAGTGTTAGCTATAATTGTTTTAATTTTAATATTTTCATAAATATATTATTAGAATAAGAAACCATATTTACACATCTAATTTTGGATTTTTAGAAACTATTTAGGCCATTTTGGTGACTATTCTGAGATTTTTAATGGACTAGTGAACTAACTTTTTTGGGTTTTTATGAACTGTAAATAGCAGCGCCCAAATTGATAATTAAAGATTTTTTTTCTCAAAAAGTTTAAAAATAAATTTACATCAAATCGGCTTGATGTCAATTCTTTTTTCTGAACGATCTGATCACGGAATAATCTCACCATTTTTCTCTTATGGTAACCATTTGCGTCATTTATTATCAACCGTGGGAAGTTTCTTTAATATTAACATTTTGTTATTTTTTTGTGTCACTCTCTAAAATTACCAAAACCGTCCAATAATTTCCCATATTATATGAAAAGTTGGAAAACAATTTCTTCATCAGATATTCTACATATAAACGCAAAGCGTAATAGGCAAACCATTTCATTCGGCAAAAATTTCTTTTCCATAATAAAATTCATTAAAATTTTAAAATATTTTTTACATAAGTTAAACCCTTTTTTTTAGTTCTGTCATCGCCATTTCTACATTATTTGACGTGTCAAACAATAAATGACTTTTTTGAGCTTCAAACCCTTAAAAACGAACCAAATTTTATTTGTTATTTTATTTTTTGTAAAAGCTTGTGTTATTCCACGCCAAACACAGGATTAATTCGATGGTTTTAATTTAAGCAGTGTCAAATTTGTGTTGACGGGTCAAATAACGTGTTTAATGGGTCCCATTTTTGCGGAGGTGACAGAACGTAAATTTTGTTAGCATTTTCAATCAAAGATATAAATAAGTGCCTTTTTTGGCATGGTTTCTAATGCCAAAAAAGCTTTTTAATCATTAATTCTTTTTAAAATAAATTATAAAATCACTTTATCGGAACGACCGTTTGCCCGCTATCCCAATTTCCACCTAAAAAACGATTTTGTTACATTCATATTTAATTATTTTACAATTGTTGTCCCACCATTAAAATTTAACTGCTTCAGAAATGACAAATTTGTTCAAAAAATTCAAAAAGTCGCGTGTTGATGACCAGCAACCGCTGGTCGAAAAGCAAAAAGATGATCAAGTTAGTCTAAGCGATGTGGAAGCTCGGCTGATCACAACCGATCAGCGTCAAAAAGAGTTGGACGCCGCGGAAAAGCAAATTCAAAAACAGATTGAACAAGAACGCAGAGACTACTACATTGTTTATAATCTGCAACGTGCTGGCCTATTGTGAATTTTTGTGTAAATGACAAAAAAAGCAATTTTTGATTACCCTTCATTGATGTAAATGTTGTAAAATTATTTTAATTTAATTGATGTTAAATCATTTTTAAATGATTTTGGTTTTAATTATTATCCAAAAAATTGCTCAAACTCAAATCTACTCTGAAAAATTCCGCTTTCGACCCAAGTGTTAAAAATAAAATCGTCAATTTGCAAAAAAGATTAATATTCTGAAAAAACTAAAAACAGAAGCAAATCAATTGAAAAAATTTCTATAACTTTATAGCCAACCATATAAAAGAATTTAAATCAATTTAATGTAATATTAAATTTTAAAAGCATTCAAACATGTGTGCTTGGACTTTGCTGAGTTTAAAATTTGTTAACTAAGTGATATCGTTTAATAGATTGTTCAAATGCATTCTCGATTTGTGATTTCCTGCCGCGTTTTTTTTTATCTCGTAATTTGGCCATTTATGTACATTGTTTTGCATTAGATGGTCCTTTTTTGAAGAATTTCGTTTAAATTTAGAATTAATCTTTAGCTAGATGGCCAAATTAGTTAATTTTCAAGCATTTTTCTCATTACTTTTTGAATTTCTTTCTTGGGAGTTTTTGCAAAAAATGTTATACAACTAACTTTTGCTCTTTTTTAACTAAATTTCTAAAATTTTAGAGCAATTTCCTTCACAAACATTGTTAAAACTTCGAATTTTTCTCGGCGGCGCCTACCGGAAATCCGCCATATATATATTTTATGAAGTAATTTCTTGCTTAGCACTATTAAAAATAATTTGTTAAATCAGTAACGCCTTAAATTCGAAAGCTTCAAATGAGTAGAGAAAGTATTACAGCAAAGACGGAGTGGTTTGATAAGTTTCAAAAAAAGTTATAATGTAAAAATTGCCAAAAATTGGGCTTTTTCGTGGTTTTCTGATCATAACTTTTTTAAACTTTGATTTACTGCTTAGTTTAGTTTTACAAACAGCGTCTGTGCATCTAGAGCTTTTCAATTACATTAGGTTTAACTGATTTAGTGCAATGTTGATAATGATGTCTAAAACTTGGCGGATTTAAGAAACGCCCATGGTGGAGGAATTTAAGAAACGACCCAGCACGGAAAAAAACTCCGCTTATGCCCAAAATTATTTTACGTTTAATTATTACCTTATAATTCGTGTAAAATAAAAATTTTGTCATATTTATTAAGTCCTTACATTTTTGCTCTTAATTCATCTAAATGTCATGCGCGTTATTATGAGTTAAATGTGGCATTTCTCACAACTTTTTACGTTTTTGAAAGGCAAAAAATGTAGCAATCCAATTAGTTAATATGGCATTTCGTTGAATTTTTGAGCTTTCATGCGAAAATCGCAAAATATTCGAAAACTAATTTTTTATTTTCTCACAATTTTTTGATTGACGCAATTGATAATTGCAATTGTTCCAAAATTTGTTAATTTGGCATTTTGTTAAATAGGAGCATACGTCTTCGAGACAAAAAAACAAAAATGGTACATAATTAGAGTAGTTCACGGTCGGTTAACCGAACCGAAACCGAAAACCGGCTTTTTTGGCTTAAAAACCGAAACCGAAAACTGGGGCTCGTAAAATTGGCCTAACCAAAAACCGGGGGTACCGGTTTATCGGTTTTTCGGTTTAAAAAGTACACCCCTAATGGCGGGATTTTATGGGAGCTTGTTGACTAAAGTGCTGGTGTAGTGGTTGAGTGGTGACGTGAGTGACTGTGGGTAGGAGGAGGTTCAGAGTAATTGTTTTCTAAAAAACGTTCTCTGAACTTTACGTTGTATAAACAAAGGCAAAAGTTTTTTAAATTCCCCAATTTATTTTAATTAGATACAATTCACAAGTTTTTCTTTTTTTTTGTTTGATTGGACGAATTCACTGAATATTTATGAATAACTTTGTTGACCCCACCCCAACTGAGTAATTTATTTTTTATCACTTTCTGTGAGCATCTATGATGGACGAAACAAATAATTAAAAATTGTTTCAATTTTTTTTTGTAAATGGTAATTATTGGACCAATTTCTTAACAAATCCCTCCAAAAATTCAAAAAATTTTTCCGACAGCGCCTTTTGGCGCCGATGAGCCCCTCCCATTCCTAAAAAGCTTATAAAAATTGTTGTATTTTTAAAACTTTGGTAGAAAATCTGGCAATTTATTGAGTCAAAAATTCAAAATTTTCTCGGCGGTGCCTATCGGCACCGCCGACCCCCCCCCCCCTCCCCCACTTTTTTGCCTTTTTAATAAAATCGCGCACTAAAGCAAAAATTCCGTTTTCGGTTAACCGGGTGTCGGCCAAAAACCGAAACCAAAAACCGGGGGTGGCAAAACCGGACTAATAGAAAACCGGGATGGGATTCCCGGTTTAAAACCGACCGTGAACTATTCTAGTTTTTAGATCAGTTAGAAGTTTTGGCGGTGGTGCCGATAAGCGCCGCCGAGAAAATGTAATTTGTTTTTAATAGTTTGTTAAGAAAAATGGTCCAAAAAGTGCATCGCGTAAAGCCGAAGAAAATTATTTTACATGTCAAACAATATATATCAGTTGCCAAATCGGTTATTTCCAAATCATAGGACTCTTCATTCAAATACTCCCCGAATTTGAGTTTCCTCCTGAACATTTGTTCGGTTATTTTTTGGCTTTTTTCGATTTAAGCCAAATTCTTTTTTCCATTGGTTTATTGTGCGAATACTTACACCAAATCTTTCAGCGATTTCTTTGTCTATTTTTTTGCAAGATTTTTTGTCCTCGCCGGAATGCTCACTTTTCATTAGCATTAACATATTCACAATTTCAAGCTTTTCGTCGTCCGAGTAATTTGGCCCTAAAGAAGCAAAAAATTTAAAAATAAATTATTTTTTTTCTTGATTTGAAATCTCAAAATTGCCTGAAACTCTATGAAGCAAGTTATGAGCCCGGGCTGAAGTGTTCTTTTCATTGGGGAATTAATTGTTCATAAAATGCTCAAAATCACTTAAATAGACTATTAAAGCATCCTCAGTATTTCCCTTATTTTTAGAGATTTTCAGCAAACTTTGAAGAATAAATCTTACGGATTTGTCGAAGTTCACGTTTCCAATTGTAAATTGTCATAAAACTGAGCCCCAACTCTTTCGCAACAGTTTTATCAATTTGATGATTATAAGAGTTTTTGAAATCGGCCCGCTTTAACTCGGCTTTCATTTGATCAAATTTCTCAATCAAATTTTTTCGCTCATTTTTTTTCTTCACAAAATTATGCTTTTTGTGACTTAGACCAAATTCTTTTTTCCATTTATATATTTTTGAGCGGCTGACTTTTAAATGTTTAGCAATTTTATTCTCAATTCGAGTTCTTTCTTTGTAAGGAAATTTGCCTTTTTGCTTAAATTCGTCTTTCATTGCGTGGAATTTGTCGACAATTTGTTTGCGCTCATTTTCAGCAATATTTTTGTTTGAGATAATTTCTTTTATTAGTTCGTTGTGTTCTTCACCATTTTTGGCATTATCTGACTCTGTGGGTTCAAGTTGTCCAGAGTGATCAGACTGAGTAGGATTCTGATCAGTTGAATTGGGTTCAATTTGTCCAGAGTGATCAGACTCTGTGAGTGGAGGATTCTGATCAGTTGAATTGGGTTCAATTTGTCCAGAGTGATCAGACTCTGTGAGTGGAGGATTCTGATCAGTTGAATTGGGTTCAATTTGTCCAGAGTGATCAGACTCTGTGAGTGGAGGATTCTGATCAGTTGAATTGGGTTCAATTTGTCCAGAGTGATCAGACTCTGTGAGTGGAGGATTCTGATCAGTTGAATTGGGTTCAATTTGTCCAGAGTGATCAGACTCTGTGAGTGGAGGATTCTGATCAGTTGAATTGGGTTCAATTTGTCCAAGCTGGGTGTTCTGCCGGTCGATTTGGTGATGGGCATTTTGTCCAAAGTTTGTTGGCGGAGTTTTCAGATCTTCTGCTTCGCCTTTGTATCGCCATCCTTCTCCGAATATTTCATTAAATGTTTTGAGTGGCCTTTCCTCCATTACTTTTACGGATTCGGCTTTGTCCAGCAAATTTAATAAAACCAAAATTAAAATCCAAAATTCCATTTTTAAATTTTCTTAAATTAAAGAATAAAATATTCACAAATTTTTACAATATAAATAAAAATTAATTTGCTTTGATAAAAAATGTAATAAATGACAGCCCACAATTAAAATGGGCATTTATTTATATAAATCATATTCTTTAATAATTATTTTACCCAAATCAATATTCCTGACATCTCATAAATATTTTTCCTAAACTTTTGAACCGGGACCAAATCAATATTCCTGACATCTCATAAATATTTAAACTTTTGAACCGGGATCAAATTCAATATTCCTGACATCTCATAAATATTTAAACTTTTGAACCGGGATCAAATTCAATATTCCTGACATCTCATAAATATTTAAACTTTTGAACCTGGATCAAATTCAATATTCCTGACATCTCATAAATATTTAAACTTTTGAACCGGGCCAAATCAATATTCTTGACATCTCATAAATATTTAAACTTTTGAACCGGGATCAAATTCAATATTCCTGACATCTCATAAATATTTAAACTTTTGAACCGGGATCAAATTCAATATTCCTGACATCTCATAAATATTTAAACTTTTGAACCGGGATCAAATTCAATATTCCTGACATCTCATAAATATTTAAACTTTTGAACCAGGATCAAATTCAATATTCCTGACATCTCATAAATATTTAAACTTTTGAACCGGGGCCAAATCAATATTCTTGACATCTCATAAATATTTAAACTTTTGAACTGGATCAAATTCAATATTCCTGACATCTCATAAATATTTAAACTTTTGAACCGGGATCAAATTCAATATCCTGACATCTCATAAATATTTAAACTTTTGAACCGGGACCAAATCAATATTCTGACATCTCATAAATATTTAAACTTTTGAACCGGGATCAAATTCAATATTCCTGACATCTCATAAATATTTTTCCAAAACTGTTGAACCGGGACCAAATCAATATTCTGACATCTCATAAATATTTAAACTTTTGAACTGGGATCAAATTCAATATTCCTGACATCTCATAAATATTTAAACTTTTGAACCGGGATCAAATTCAATATCCTGACATCTCATAAATATTTAAACTTTTGAACCGGGACCAAATCAATATTCTGACATCTCATAAATATTTAAACTTTTGAACCGGGATCAAATTCAATATTCCTGACATCTCATAAATATTTAAACTTTTGAACCGGGATCAAATTCAATATTCCTGACATCTCATAAATATTTAAACTTTTGAACCGGGATCAAATTCAATATTCCTGACATCTCATAAATATTTTTCCTAACCTTTTGAACCGGGACCAAATCAATATTCTGACATCTCATAAATATTTAAACTTTTGAACCGGGATCAAATTCAATATTCCTGACATCTCATAAATATTTAAACTTTTGAACCGGGATCAAATTCAATATCCTGACATCTCATAAATATTTAAACTTTTGAACCGGGACCAAATTCAATATTCCTGACATCTCATAAATATTTTTCCTAACCTTTTGAACCGGGACCAAATCAATATTCTGACATCTCATAAATATTTAAACTTTTGAACCGGGATCAAATTCAATATTCCTGACATCTCATAAATATTTTTCCTAACCTTTTGAACCGGGACCAAATCAATATTCTGACATCTCATAAATATTTAAACTTTTGAACCGGGATCAAATTCAATATTCCTGACATCTCATAAATATTTAAACTTTTGAACCGGGATCAAATTCAATATCCTGACATCTCATAAATATTTAAACTTTTGAACCGGGATCAAATTCAATATTCCTGACATCTCATAAATATTTTTCCAAAACTGTTGAACCGGGACCAAATCAATATTCTGACATCTCATAAATATTTAAACTTTTGAACTGGGATCAAATTCAATATTCCTGACATCTCATAAATATTTAAACTTTTGAACCGGGATCAAATTCAATATCCTGACATCTCATAAATATTTAAACTTTTGAACCGGGACCAAATCAATATTCTGACATCTCATAAATATTTAAACTTTTGAACCGGGATCAAATTCAATATTCCTGACATCTCATAAATATTTTTCCTAACCTTTTGAACCGGGACCAAATCAATATTCTGACATCTCATAAATATTTAAACTTTTGAACCGGGATCAAATTCAATATTCCTGACATCTCATAAATATTTAAACTTTTGAACCGGGATCAAATTCAATATTCCTGACATCTCATAAATATTTAAACTTTTGAACCGGGATCAAATTCAATAATCATAAATATTTAAACTTTTGAACCTGGATCAAATTCAATATTCCTGACATCTCATAAATATTTAAACTTTTGAACCGGGGCCAAATCAATATTCTTGACATCTCATAAATATTTAAACTTTTGAACCGGGATCAAATTCAATATTCCTGACATCTCATAAATATTTAAACTTTTGAACCTGGATCAAATTCAATATTCCTGACATCTCATAAATATTTAAACTTTTGAACCGGGGCCAAATCAATATTCTTGACATCTCATAAATATTTAAACTTTTGAACCTGGATCAAATTCAATATTCCTGACATCTCATAAATATTTAAACTTTTGAACCGGGGCCAAATCAATATTCTTGACATCTCATAAATATTTAAACTTTTGAACCGGGATCAAATTCAATATTCCTGACATCTCATAAATATTTAAACTTTTGAACCGGGATCAAATTCAATATTCCTGACATCTCATAAATATTTAAACTTTTGAACCGGGATCAAATTCAATATTCCTGACATCTCATAAATATTTAAACTTTTGAACCAGGATCAAATTCAATATTCCTGACATCTCATAAATATTTAAACTTTTGAACCAGGATCAAATTCAATATTCCTGACATCTCATAAATATTTAAACTTTTGAACCAGGATCAAATTCAATATTTCTGACATCTCATAATATTTTCCTAACCCCTTTCATTTTAGCAATGTCCTCATCGCTTTTAGGATTTTTGTCCTTAATTTCATAATAAATTTTAGCAATTCTTTTTGTTCGCTGTGTGACGTTATAGAAGATAGCTTTTATATTTTGCCGTTAAAATCTTCAATACGATAAGACAGACGGAGGAATGGTTGAAGGACTTTAGCAATTTTAAATAATTCATCTGTAAAATTTGGGTAATATCCTTTTGCAAATGTCCCCTTCTCTTTTGTAATTCTGACCGTTTCTCCGACTTTTTACGTATAATATTATCTTTTTATAAAGCAACAGCAGAGCAGATTGAAAGATGAAATCATGTGAATGCAACAGAAGTTCGATTCGCCATGATCTTTTCTTGAAAAATATGTCGACTGTTGACAAAACATGAATTTCATATTTTGTAAAATATTTTTGTATTAATATCACAAAACAAAAATATTTTTGTATTAATATCAATTAACATCACATTTTGTGTTACCCAATGATGAAATTTGATTTTAAGACGTAGCTTGAGGGTCAAAAATATACGACGTCGGGGTAAATATTTTGAAGCCATTTCCGGCCTGGTGCATTTGAAATTGAACGCTTGAGAATTTTGTGGTTTGAATCTTTAATAAAATGTGGGAAATTTTTGTAATAGCGCATTTTGTCAACGAGATAAATGGTATTGTAGTTTTCGATGAATTTTTGATTGGGGGAATTTATGGAAAATTTTTCCAATTAGCTGGAGAGTGTTTGGTTTTGTGATTGTTTGGGGACCTGGTTTATGATTTTGGGCCTGGTTAATAGGCTTTTTTGATAAGATCCGGTTTATTTTGAATGGCAAATTTAAAAAATTTTTGATGTATAATTTTAAACATGGTTTTGAAAGCCTTGAAAAATATAAAATTTAAAGATTCAAATAAAACCAAAATTATGTTAATATTTTATTTTGATCTGAATTAAATGGATAAAATGGGTTGACAACGGAGTCATTGATGCTTTTGCATTCAATTTCACTCCACCAGACAATGTGCAACAATTTCCTGTCCAATTCATTCATTCCGTTGTATAAGTCCTTCATTTTTTGGCAAAGTTTTGATGGCAATAAATTTGAGTCCAAAAGCATCTAAAAAATGTAATTTTAAATAAAAATTTTAATAATTCATTTTCAATTGAATATATTAATATAAATATTGAACTAGAACCATTTTCTTCAAAGCTTAATTTATAAATTGTTCAATTTTTGTTTAGAGAACTTTTAATTTTAATTAGTTAATTAGGTAATTATAGTCACCATAATTTCTCTAGCAACTTTCTTTGTGCCAATTGGAAGTTTAACCATATTTGGGACCCAGTCTTCGTTGTCAAAACGTCCATTTTGTTGCTGCAAATTATTAAATAAAAAATGATAGAGATATATATATTATAATGTAAAATGTTACCTTTCGATTACATGATGAAAAACAAGCAAACGAATAATGAAAAAATAAAAATATTACGATACCAAAATATCGCATCGAATTATTTATTAAAATGCTAATATGTATGTAATATTAATTAAAAAATTAGTCAAAATGATTTAAATTGATTGTTTGTTGTGTTCAATAACAATCGGTCGCTCTTCTCACACCTCCCAACACGAAAATGTCCTTAAGAGGTACATAAAAGGAAATAACAACAATTTTTACATGGAATTGGCCGCCCATTCAAATTGATTGTAAAATAGGAACATTTTTATTTGCCCAATCTACCAAGGTGACCAATTTTTTTTGCAATTTTAAATTAAATCAAAAAATGTTTCTACATTTTAACGCCTGTCGCTATATGCTCTATTTAAATGATTTTAACTAGATCAGACCGATTGAGATTCTCAATCGAAATCTCGATCGACGAAATTTTACGAGATCTTTGAAATTCTCAATAAAATTCTCGATCGGTTCTCAAGTCCGATCTCTAATCATAGCGAAAATAACCGCAAATTTTTTAAAATTTACCGATGGCGCATATCGGCGCCATCGCATATCCGTAAATTTATAGGCACATGTTTAGTGAAAATTTCGTCAATTTTACCTCGAAATACTCGTTCGACAAATGGACAGTTTAGTATAACTAAAATTTCTATTTTTTTTAAACGCATCCGGTTTACTTTATCTCAACAGCACAGTAAACAAAATGAAAACCTAACACTCCCTCAAAGGGGGTAGGGAGTAAACAATTATTTTGTGCAAATTTAATTTTTATTTAAAAAAATTTTGGGATACCCAGTAACCGGCGGGTGAGGGGGAGTGGATTTTTAACCGATTTTGGACAACGCTGTAAAAAAATTTGCAAATTTCTAAAAAAATGCAAACGCACGCAGCTCACCAACTCGCTGCGTTTTACGCTAAATTTCGTACGTCTATGCTTTCCGGTTTTTGCGAACCTTTCCGACAGTTTTAGCGGTTGTTTTCAGGTGTCATTTTTCTCTATTACGTTTCATTCTGTGTCCGTCCGTCCGTCCGTCCGTCCGTCAACTTCTATATGATGATGATGCTCTGTCCCATTCATTCATCCCGGATCCCAGCGGTCCCCCCCTCCGTACATAAAGTAGGTAAATAGTAATTAGTAAACTGGGGGAATGAGAAAGTGCGCGGACAATGACAGTGACGGACCGGAGGATTATGGGACTCTCGGAGTCAGTCCTAAGCGCCGCGGGGGATGGGGGGGGGGGGAAGTGGAGAACGGACAGTTCACGAGAGCTGCTGTGGACGGGAGGATGGGGACATTGGTCAACCACCGCATCACAAATCGGTGCTGGAAGACAAATCGATTTTCAACTATTTAACTTTCCAACAATTGGTTGGAATAGAGCGCTACTTAGCTAAGACGAGACAGACTTCCATTCTCCCGAGCACAGATTGTAGAAAATTAAGGTTTTGATGCCAGAGCGGGATTGGAAGTTAAGGGAGAAAAAAACCCGGGATCGGGATTAGTATGCCGGAATTTTATAATGAGAAAAAAATTATGAGCCCCGATCCCACTCTAAAACGGGAATTTTAGTCTTAATCCCGATCTTACTCTACCATGTTTCGAATAGACACCCTAAGTACATTGAAAATATTTTGTTAATAAAAAATTTTTTGCCTTAAGAGAGTTTGATCAAATTTTATAATTCTTTTTTGTTTTCTTCTGCCTCAAAATATTCAATCACTCTGATGCTTTTCACTGTACGCAACTTGCCATTTGTATTCATGCTCGTCTCAATCACATCGCTTCTCCTCAATGCTCACGCCGCCCAAATTGCCGATGAAAACGGGCCGCCGTCCTCGCCGGTGGCCTCTTCTGCTGAAGGAAACACGCTCTTGGCTGCCCTAAAGCGCGTTTTTATGAGCACCCCTCCGGCGGTAAGTCAAAGGGCAATTTGGTCACATCCATCGGGCGTGCCCATAGAGGTCGGGGTCAGTTCGGCGCTGATCGTTTCGGCGCCGGCAAGTTTTAAACATCATAAGTTTATTTAAAATAACTAGAGAAGTTGTGGCTTAGCGTGACAAGTTAGGCACAAAAATGGCGATTTTCAAACGTTTTAAGCTAAAACTTTTTTGAGAAAAATGAATCGGCTAGCTTTCGCTTGAATAGGTTCAAGTACTGAGTGCTTTTGAATGATATTAATTTTGTTAGATTTGCTTTTCTAATGACTAAGTTATGACTGATCACGCCGAAACGATCGACCATATGAAAGAGTAGAAGTTTTTGACGGACCATCAAAATGTGTGAATTTAACGTATTTGACGTTGCATTGAACCCTCCCCTCGCGCTTAATTGCTACCGGGTTTGTGGAGGAATTTTACAAAAGTTAGGAGCTGTTCAAGAACCTCTCCCGGATCACCTTCTACCGACATGTGCCACCACAAACGCAAGTGATCAATTTACCGATTGGAACGGACGAAGACAGCAGCAGCTTCCCCAACATCGCGCCCACCGCTTCAACTCTAAATTTTACAACAGCAGCAGCACAAATGATGTTTCATTCCTTTCTTCCCAATCAAAATGGTCGGTCGGTCGTTCGTTTGACGTGTTCAAAAGAGAGTTTGATTTGAATTTTTATTGTATGTATATTTTTAGCACAGTTTTCACCGATCTGTTCCCAGCCTCAGCAAGTCGGGAATGGCCCATATCGGTTTGTTAAATGATTTTTTGATTTTTTGGCAATTTATTTTTTTGTTTTATTTTTTTGCGATCACATTTTGTTTCTGCCATTCTGATCATTACTTTATCGAGAAAGGATTCCCCGCTGGTTCTTCAACACGGGTCAATCGCGTTGTGAGCTGTTCTACTGGTCTGGATGTTGTGGAAACGCCAACAACTTTCAGTCAATGGAACAATGCGAAAGAGCGTGTAGAGGTAGTTAGTTGGTTGTTGTTTTTGAGATTTTGTTAATGGTTTCCCAATCGAAAACTGATCAGAGGATTTTATGTTGGCACCAGAGGGGTGCGTGCCATTTTGCCTTGGATACCGGGCACTTGCCAGGTTTTGGGAGAATCCGTGCCTGTTTTTTTTAACATTTATTTGTCAGCTAAGCAATATCTACCGTATTTCCTATATTAGAGCTCATCCCCCCCCCAGGGCTCTATTTAATTTCCTGGGGGGGGGGGGCTTTTTTCAATGATTTTAAGGCCAAAATGGTTTACATATCGGAACCCTGTTCTTAACCATTTTGATGTCCATAACAAATAATTTTTTGATAACACCCCTGTTACAGCACATTCAAACAACTTTTGACCCCTCAAAAATGTAATTTATTAAGAGTTCAATACTCACACTACAGGAATTCACTCACAATCAGCCTCGTCCACATCCCAACTCGCTTTATCCTCGTCTAAACCCCAGAACTCAAGCCCTCCCAACACACTGGTCTACGTGCCTGTTTCATTAACCTTGTCCATTCCCCACTCTGCCGCACATGTTCAACAGCAGCAACTCCGTCCACAATTTCGTCGCGTTCAAGCTGCTGCTTCTTCGTCGCGTACAGCTTCACTAGCCTTAACCTCGGCGGATGAGGAGTTGCGCCCACCCGAATTTCCCGTCAGGGACGCCGACGTTGAACAACAAAATGATCAAACAACAACAGCATCCGGGTATCCGAATACGTAATTGTTTGGAGTTCGAAAAATGGATAAACAGAACGGTGAGTTAAGCGCAGCGATGAAGCCACTGAATGGCACACATCCTCCTCGCCCGAGGACGGGCATGGCAAACAGATTTTCTGCGTTTGGAGGTGAACTAATTTGTTGTAAGCACTAACAAACCGAGTGGCGGCAATGTTGGTTGGGTGACGAGAACTGAGCGCCGCGCGAATATTTTCCACATTTTCGGGGAGTATTTTAAAGTGCCATAAAAGTAGAGTCACAGATTTTTGAAAAATCCAGGATCAGTGTTTTGGAAATTACCAGGGTCAGAATTTACCAGGATTAAAAAATTTTATTGTCAGGATATTCTGGTCCTGGTGCTTCATACCGAATCATGAGTCTTGGAAAATCATGTCCGGCTTCTACGTAAAAGCTTCGTTTTTTAAGAAACTCCAATGCTCAATCCGTGCGCCTACGGCGCCGGCCAATTTACGTTGTGCAAGCCAACAACAACTGCCACTGCCCATTCATGTTCTGGCCAGCAATTCTGCCACGTTGGTGACAGTCCGATCACAACGGTGTGCTGTAACAAGCCAGGCATGTGCGATCTGATCATTCCAAGTGGACCAACATTCCGATCATACTTAGCCCCGGGTTGCGCCGGAAGAATTTTTTTTTTGAATTCAACATTTTTTCCAAATTTGAAATTGAAATAAACATCGAAATTCAGAAGTTGAAAAAACTAAAAGTATATTTAAATTCACTTAATTTTATTAATAGAGACCGGATTTTCAAGTTTTTATATGTTATTTACAAAAAGCGTGCTGAGAAAGCAGTATGCCCCGGTTCGCGTAATGAATTGAATATGATTAATTTTAAGCGAATAGCCTTAATTTACACTAGGGTTGAACCCCGTCCCCAACCCCCGACTTTTTTTGGTCGGGGTTTTTGCCCTCGACCCCGACTTTCCCGCCCCCGAGAGGTCGGGGCTCAACTCTAATTTACACAACAAATCAAAAACTTGCAAATACAAAAATAAGTCCCCAAAAATAGCAAATTTTAATTGATCTAAAAAAATTCTTTAAAGCTGCGATCGACATGTGTCAGCAGCCGTTGAATGTCGGCGTTGGCCCTTCCAATCTGGTCCGATGGTTTTTCTTCTCACCGTCGGCACAATGCCAAAGTTTTATGTACAAAGGACTTCAAGGGAACGAGAATAACTTTTTGTCTCGTTTGGACTGTGAACAAAGTTGTCATGGTAACATATAAATATCGGGGAAAACAACAAGCTTTAACAACGTTCAAAAACATTTTTTATTTGTTAGCAGCAAATCCATGCGCTGTCGGCACGCCTTACCAGGATCAACAACAGGGGCAGTTCGGCTACTGCTCGGCAACGCAGCAGAACGTTTGTGCCGCTGGCTATTATTGCCATGTTGGAGGCGACCCCGGGACGAGTTTGTGCTGCCCAATAATGGGTAAGTGTTTTTTGAACGCTGGCTTTTTAAGTCTCAACGCTTCATTTACATTTTGGGTGATCGCTTTGGACCAGGAATGTAACCGATTCCGGTCATTTTTGGCGCGGAATGCCGGATTATTTTTTGAAAAAAAAATTATTCGTAATTTCACAAAAAATTTGGCGAATTTTCATAATTTGGATTAGTTTTGCAGACAGTAAACCTTTGAAATATTTTAAACATTTAAAGAGCAGTGGAATGTGGTTTTATTGTAATTATCATTTGCTATAAATATTTTGAAAATTACTAAATTCCGGGTTTTCCGGACATTTTTTGGGTCCAGAATTCCAGGAATTTTCTTGGCATCCGATTACTATTTTATCGGGACTCGGCACACATTCAGTCAGAGTCAATTATTAATCTTCAAATACCCAACGGGGAATGGTCGGCCGTTCCTCCGCCGCCTTCCTCACATTCCTTCGCACCAATTCTTCCGGCTCATAGCCCGGATGTGTCCGCGCACACTTCAGTGTTTTCTGAAAACGTATCGTCATTTTGTCCATCCCTTTCTTGCTTTGGTAAATTTTCGTACAAAATAACAAAAAAAAACAATTTTTTTTTCGGAAAATGGTAAATATGGATCATAGGTCCCAGAGCAAAAATCACTCAAAACCACTTTAATAGGTGTTCAATTTCTGGAAAATTTTGAAAATGTTATCGCATGCACTGATTACCGTCAATAGAAATAAAAATTGAGAATTTAAAACGGTTATTAATCGGTTGAATTTTTGAAAATTAAGGAAAAACGACTTTTAAATAACAAAAGTCGGATAATGAAAGGCCGCTGGCGGCGCAACAGCGAGCATGCGATGACGGAGCAAGTAGGGGCGAGATTCCATCTTACTATCTAACTTTCTCCTATCCGGCGCTTTGGTGTTACGTAAGTGTTTTTTCCTTAATTTTCAAAATTTTCAACAGATTAAAAAACCGCTTTACATTCTCAATTTTTATTTACCGTATAACCTAAAACAGAACGCCCGGGAGTTCTATTTTTCAACCCCCCCCCCCCCCCAAAAAAGGGGCTATTTTAGGGGGGAGTTCTATTTTAGGTTATACGGTATATTGAAGAATTGTAATCAGTGCATCAGATAACATATTTCTGACAATTATTAGAATACAAAATATTCAACAAATTTTGACAAAAAGGGTCCCCCCGATGGTTTTCAAAATTTGAACCCATTTTAAATACTCGGCCCAATAAAATTTTTGATTGTTTTATCGTTTCCAGCGCCTAGAAAAGCTCTAAAAGTGGTTTTGAGTGATTTGGCTTTGAGACCATGAATATGATCTATTTTCAAAAACGCCAAAATATTGATTTATATGGACTAAAAAGTCGCTCTAATTCAAACATTTTCAAAATGAATCCTATTTTTGGTCTTCTCTCGTCAAACTCTGTTCGCTAAGGATGTTTGAGAATTGAGATTTACTGAGAATCGAAACTGAGAAAAGGCCGAGATCGAGCCCCAAAAAACCGAGAAATTTCTCGAATCGTGAACCGAGATCCTTATTGTTTGCTAAAGAACATGAAAATCCGATCCCTACTAATTAATGTGCTAAACACCTGGAAATTGCCTCGGATCCAAAGAGACACTGCGATCTTTTCGCCCACCACAACGGGGCACGCCGCGTGCAAGGCATTTTGCTCACGCCGATCGTTTGAATCGGCGTTCATCCACAGCAACAGATCACCTTTGTTCAATGCATCAGAAATGATCAGAGCTTTCTTAACTAGAGCCCGGACTTGAGGACCAATCGAGAATCTCGATAAATCTTGAGTCACAAAAAAAAATCAAACGATCGAGATTCGTTCAAGATCACTAAAAAACTCGGTAAAATTTTGTCGATAGGGATTTTGATCGAGAATTTCGAAAAATCTTGGTCGAATTACCGAGAATTCGATCGGAATCTCGAGCTCTACGCTAACTTGCTCTTCTTCACCTTTCTCCGGCACAATATTCAGCCCCAAATTAGGAAAAACAGTGGACCCCCCGCGTTCGGCGGTGTCCACCAGCAGCAAAGCAGTTGCCAGTCGATTGCCAAAATATGCAAACCACCCGTCGTCATAGGAGGGGGGCATTGGGTCCAAATGGTCATAATGGGGCGCATAATGACCAAACGGAGCATATCTTAACACCTGCAAAGGGTGTAAACCGGGGATGTAACCGGAATCCGGTTTAAATCTACAGAAAAAACTCCTAAAAAATAGTTGCTCTAAAATAAAAGTAAAGTTTTGAAAACTTTTAGTAGTTTTTCTAACATAATCTTTTTAAGATTTTTAAAAAATAATATTTTATCTCCCAGTTCCACAAGAATCAATCCGTCTCTTAGGTACACTAAACTCATTTACTAAATTAGGGATTTCCTTTTTTAACAGATTTCCGGGTATTGAAAAAATCAAAAACCTTCCCGAATTATTAAAAAAACTACCAAAAAGTCTTCGCCCATGGCCGGGTTCAGTGTTAGCACTGCTTGAATTCGTCGGTACAACGCCCGCACTTCCTTTTCATTGTGAGTCATCCACAAACCGTCTGCCCGTCTTCCCATGTGCCCCTCACTGTAGACGAACCCTTCGACCCCCTGAGACTTTCACTTCACTTAATTTTTGACACATTTTTAAAATAATTTAAAATCGGTAAAACACACTCACCGAGATGTTCGTACTTTTTGTGCAATTTTATTTAAAATTTCGTCGGATACGAATTGGGGAATTCGAAGGACGACGGGCTGTCTGCTCAACACTTCCACCAGAATCTTTTCGTAGCCCAATTGACGACAAAAGCACGTCAGATTATTAAGACCCTTCGGGCGTCCGGGTTGGAGACAGACGTTCGAGAAAATGTTTTTGCCAAGTACTTTGGATGTCCTTAAGTCCTAAATGAATATATCCCACCGAAACTCAACATTTATTGTAGGGGGTAAGCACGGGACCGGGACTTTTGTAAAAAACTGGGACCCGGGACTATGGGACCAAAAAACGGATTGGAAAAAGCCGGGACCAGTTACTAACGGAGCTTAGTACCAGAAACCGGACTAATTTCAGTACTGGTCCCGGTCTCGTGCTGCTACCCTAATTTATTGTGGACTTTGTTCTGAAGCAATTCGGACACATTTTCCGGCAACATTGTTGTTGTTGTTGTTGTTGTTGTACTGCTCGGGAATCTGGTTGAATTTTCCACCATTTGGGCGAATAAAAAAATGGCCAGCAGAGTTGCGGAAATGATGGTGGTGATGCAGCCTTTAGCTGGACACATTTTTAACTTCCAATATAATTTATTATTCATTCGTCTCTTTAGCCGATTCCCATTTATATATACATAGAAAGAAGAAGCACTTATGGGACGGCTAGCCAATGTCAGTGACCAGAAATGTCGTCACATGTTGGCCCAGTCTTGTCTATTTTTGTTCATTCTCGAAATTTCACCCGTCCGTCTTCCACACTCCCCATTCACCACTTTCCTGACTTGATCGTTTTCCTATTCATTCCCGATCCCTCCACCATATAATCCTCAAAAACTTTTCGTTCGTTCAGCTGGCGATCCATGCATCCAACCAGTTAACGCCGGTGTCGGCTACTACAAATTGCAACGATGGTTTTGGGACAGTGCGTCGATGGAGTGCAAACTGTTCATCTACTGTGGTCAAAAAGGCAATCAAAACAACTTCATCAGCAAGCCGGAGTGCGAACAGCAATGCCAACCAAATCCATGCCGATTACTCGTCGAAATGCCCCTACAGCAATGTGTGCCTGAACCAGGAGCCTGTGATGGAAGGCCTGACATGTACTGCCATGTTGGGGCTAATCCCGGCACGACAGTGTGCTGTCCATCTGGTCGAGTAGTATTGACTTTATTAAATGAATTTGACTGTTTTTGTTTGTTTGTTTGCAGAGCCTATCGATCCATGTCTTCAGCCGGTGGAAGCTGGAGGTGTGTGCGCGATCTTTGACTTTGGTCGCCAATAGAAGCAGCGAAAATAAGGACCGAAATTAGCCGGGATCTTGGTCCAACAACTCAGAATCACATAGAAAATGATCAATTTGACCATTTTCGGGGGGGGGGAACCCATTAAACATAAAAAATTGGGTTTTAGGGGAGTATTTTTGCGTTTTTATTGCATTTTTTGTTAAGAAAATGGGGCAGGTTTTGGGAATTTTCAGTGATCCTAGAAAATTTAAAAAGCAGGAAAAAGTCCAAAAGCATACAAAAGCAGTCCAAAGTAAAAAAAAAAAAAGACTTTAGCAAAAAAAAAACCCTGCTTGGTAATTTGGTGATCTTGACCCTCTGAGCCCCAGCTTGACTACCGTGATCGGGATCGACTAAGCCGGGATCGGGATTTCAAAAAGGGGGATAATCCTTCTCGAACGGAATCCCGATTCCGCTCTCGGCTAGTCGCCAATGTTGGTAAACGTGTCAACAAAGCGCCACATTTAGTTGGACATGACCAGTTGGAACGCTTCGCATTTGATGCTCAAAGCCAACAGTGCACGCTGTTCACTTATCGCGGGCTGAAGGGAAACAGAAACAACTTTTTGAGTCAAGACCAATGCGAAATGGCGTGTTCGCCAAACCCGTGCCCGTCAGGTTAAAAACAACAGCAGCTTTATGTCTTTAATTACACACAAAAGCGCCCATTTAAGGAAATCCTTTTGTGGGTGCCGATGGAAGAATTCAAAGTTGCGCTGTGAGCACATCGATGAGCACGTGCCCGAATGGATTTTGGTGCCATATTGGGGGAAATTCCGCTACGACAGTGTGCTGCCCTGAAGGTATGCACACTAGTGATGCGCGAGAGTCTCGAGTCTCAATTTTTTAGGGTTTCGTCTCGGTTCTAGTGGTCATTTCTCGGTCTCGAGTTTCGGGGTCATTTCTTGGTCTTGAGTCTCGATAAATTTACTTATTACTAACGCATACAATGAAATTCGTCAGTATAAAAATCAGGGTTGCCGATCGAAACTCGAGGTTTTTTTAGACTCGAAGCTCGTCTCGAAAAATTTAGCCAAACTCGACTTGAAACCTAAAAATTATGCGCAGCGAAGAGATCCAAAAATTCATAATTATTTCCCTTGAAAAAGACTGAAAATGTTCAAAAAATCAAACAATCTCTTCAAAAATTTATCAAAATTTTCCGAAAATTTCCGACTCCAAGATTTTTCGAGATTTATCAAGATTCTCGATCAAAATCTTGATCGGTAAACTCGAGGTAACCCTGGTATAAATATGTGTTGCATTCAGCAAACCCGAACCCGTGCCAACTGCCAATGTCCACGGGAGAGGGCCCATTCCGCTTGGAACGGTTTTACTTCGATTTGGTGTCCAAAACTTGCAAGTCGTTCATCTACAAGGGACTGAAGGGCAACCAGAACAACTTTCACAATTTGGTATTCATTTTGTTTGAATGTAAACTTTTTGCACAAATTTTTGCCGCCCAATTTCAGCGGAGCTGTCAGCTAAGCTGTCTTCCATTGGACAGTACGTTTTATGCCAAACAAATATTGCTACTTTGTTTGTAATGTGTCAACAAAAAAAAAGGTTTTAAGACGGCAAAAAAGTGGTTTCGGGGGTTTTTGAAGTCGTCGAGTCCGGATTATATTTTTTGTTTCAAGAAAAATAATTTTTGTTTTCTCCAGTTTAGCTTCAAAATCTTCAAAAAACATGAATTCTATTGTTGCTTGGCTTTTTGTTGTAATTTTGTGCTTTTTAAATGGTTTTAAAGCTAAATTCTTTTTGGGAAACTTTTGAAATTGTTCAAATTCGGGGTTCGAAAAAGGGACCTAAGACCCCGAAAACCCTCGGGACTACCTTTCTGTCGACTTAAAAAACTTTTCTTTTTTTTCTGTTCTCACATAACAAACAAGTACCCAAATGTTGAAGGCGTTCAAAACCCGGATTTAAATGCTGCTTCAGATCCATGCATTGGACAACCCGCCAAATCAGCCAGTGGCCAAGTGTTCTTTTGTTCAGCTTCCAACCGGGACATTTGTCCGGTCAACTTTTGGTGCCATCTTGGAGCAGTTCCCGAGACGACAGTTTGCTGTCCTGGCGGTGTGGTGGCTGGCGCTGCATTGTTTGGCCAATTTTACATTAACATTCTTTTTTTAGCGACAAATCCCTGCTCCGTTCCACTGTCGCCAGGGACTGGCAATGCCGGGCTGGCCAGATGGTACTCCACCCGTTCGGGCACAGACGATTTTGAGTGTGGCAGGGCTATAAACTTTTTAGGCACAAAAAGCTCAGTGCTTTCACTCAAAAACGGTGCTTTTCAATGAACTTATTTTCGAAATCATTGGCCACACTCAATTTGTCTTACGCCGGTTCCTCCGTGTCATTTCGACAAGCCGTCCCGGATTCAAATATTTTCTGGAAAATTTAAAATTTTCCAAAATCAATTTTGGGCTCAAAGTCATTCAAAAGCATGAATTCGCTCATTATTAGGGCTCGGATCTTTAGGGACTAAAAACGTGAAATAGGGACTAAAACCCACAAAATAGGGTCTAAAACCCACAAAATAGGGTCTAAAAAACCCAAAAACTGGCCAACTAGGGACTAAAAAAATGTGCTAAAACTGACTAAAACATAATATTTTTTTACATGTTTTGTAAAATTTATAAAATACAAAATAAAAAATTCGGAAAATATCAATCTTTGGGGGTGGATTTTTGGTCAAAGTAAAAGTCTTTTTTATGGGTGCATTTTTGTATAAGAAAAAATTGATTTTACGCATTTCCCGGGAGCCGGGGTTATCCATTTGGGTGCCGAAAGGCATGCCGTTTCATATTAGACGGACGACGATTGCCGCTTTTAGGTATTATAATGCGGATGAGCGGCAATGTGTGTCATTCCAATATAACGGCAAGCGGGGCAACCAAAACAACTTTTTGACACCGGACGAATGTCGGGGTGCATGCCCGGGTATGTGTACATTAGAACACTTTGCATTCATGGCGTACGTGGACAAAAGGGCCCACGGAAAATTTAAAATTTCCCGCGGACAAAATGTCCCATATCGAAAAAAATCGGACAAAATGTCCCCGAAAAATGTCCACTTGCTCTCGAATATTAAATACTGGATTACCCCTATATATTTTATTCATTCTTGCTAGCTTCTGCCATCGAACGTTTGTTCGAAAATTCAATTGTTTCAAAAAACGATTTTTTTCACAAATCACTCAAAATTTACAATTCGATTACTTTGTTCGCTTTTCCGGTGTTACATTGATTTTGAACTATTTGTGAAATTCTAAGTGGATCTTTTATCCATAGGACCTTTTGTCCGATTTTTTGATGTGAGAAATTTTGTCCAATTTTCCATAAGGGGACATTTTGTCCATGAGTCCTTTTGTCCGATTTTTCGTTATGGGACCTTTTGTCCGATTTTCCATTAGGCGGGGGGGGGGGGATCTTTTGTCCGTGGGACATTTTATCCGTATGCCCATTCCTTGGCTCTTTTCAGCTCAACTTTGTCTGCTGTCCGTTGACCGCGGGTCGTGCAGCGGGCGCCAAACGCGTTACGCGTTTGATCGGCAAAAGGTTTTGGCACCCGCTAAGCGTAAAAGCTGTGGATGCGAAAATAAATTACCAAATTTAGTCACAGTGCGTCCCATTTGAGTACAGCGGCTGCGGCGGGAACCTAAACAACTTTTTGACCATGCAAGAGTGCCAACAAATTTGTGGCAACGTGCGAATATAAAAGTGATTTTTCGCAAAAATCATTAGTGTTGGATTATTATTATTGTAAACTGTTCTCATAACCAAACACTAAATGATTTATTCTCTCCGTAAATAAACTCTGAATTTTTTTTTGAAAAATTGGGCACCAGGCATTAAGCGGCACAGAAAAAATTAAAAGTAAAATTCATAAATTGAATTGTTGAATAAAGCCTATGATTTTGTCTTTATTTTTTCACGGAGTTTTCCACTTCTATTCTTTCTGTTCTTTTTTTCTTTGCGAGATTCCAGGCCCACAAATTATCATCCGACGAGGGCATCGGATGTTCAGAAGTGCTGCAATAACAATTTTAAACCTTTTAAACATTAAATTTGATAAAAATAAAATATTTCTAAATTTGAATACTCGTTATCCGCATAAGTTGAGCGATTCTCCGGCAATGAATGTTC